>BOPN01000425.1:105480-107980 GCA_017312705.2 Penaeus japonicus | reverse complement strand
ATGAGGATGATGATAATGATAATGATAATTATGATGATCATGATGAGAAGGAGGAGGAAAGCGATGATAGCGATGATGATAGTGATGATGATGATGATAATAATAAAGATAATAATAATAACAATCATATTGATCTCCCCTGCAAAAGCAATACACAAAGAACATTCTTCAATTTTATGTAGTCGTCTTCCCGTATGTATGTCAGGCGTGACACATGTCTGCATAGCGGTGTGTGTGGCTCTGGTTCCGTGTGCAGTATCAACACGGGGGGGCTGTATAATTCGGAGAGACACGTAGCTTTGGTGTCAGGAAGAGCGTGTGTGAGGCGGCAGAAAGGGAGAGGGGTGTGGAGGCGGGAAGAGAGAAAGAGAGGAAGAGAGGGAGGTAGGGGGGGGGGCGAGAATGAGAGAGAGATAGAGATAGAAAATGAATGAGAGGGAGAGAAAGAGAAAGAGAGAGGGGAGGGGGGGGAATGAGATAGAGATAGAGAATGAGAGGGATAGAGATAGAGAATGAGAGGAATAGAGATAGAGAATGAGAGAGAGAGAGAGAAAGAGAGAGAGAAGGGAGAGAGAGAGAGAGAGAGAGAGAGAAAGGAGATAAACAGATAAATTGATAGAGAGAGGAAAAAATAGAAAAAAATATCAAAGAGAATAAGGAAACAAGAATGAGAGAGCGAAAGATGAAGTCAAAGCGAGAGAGAATCTAAAAATGAGAAGAAAAAATAAGATAAAATAATGAAGAAAGAGGAAGACACGATACCGAGAAAGCAAGCAAACAGAAGACTGATAGAACAAGCAAACGAGAAAGCTATCAAGTGGAGCTCTGAAGTACGTGATCGCACATCGTGTGTTATCTCGTTAACTTGTATCCGAAGTGTAGTGCTTTCAAAGCAATTTTTCATGTCAACACCTGTTCACCTAAATCGATGTCTTGGTCCAAGTAAAGTTATTAAGGATAAGATAAATGTTTTATCTTTTATCGAAGTCATTAAGGAAGGGAGACATCGTTTTTTTTTTTTTTTTAATAATGACCATTACTTCCGGAAAAATACAACAAAAAGGAAAAAGAAGCAATGATAAAATGCAAATCCAATCAGTGTGATAGCCTGTTTAATAACCATAATAATCGATTAGCCTGATTGAATATCTGGTATTTTAATCAAGTGAAGTGGAGATATTTTTGAGAAAGAAACTGAATGCTGCAATGACGTTTACAAAAGAATAAAGAAAACATCAAGAGAAGAAGGAAAATAATTTTTAAAACCTTGCCCAAAAAAAGAAATAATAATAATAATTAAAATACAAGAAATTGACACGGGAAAATGTGAGTGCATATTATATTATACCGGTTTCCCCTACAATGTGTGCGCGCAAATTTAAAACAGTGTAACTTTAATGGACCTAATTAAACCAACCGTCAACGGGCTGACGCACCCTGCAGGAAATAAACAGGAGGAACCACCTGTTAAGCTGTTAGTGATAGCTAATGATAGTTATTACAACAATAATGATAATTAAAGTAATGATTATGATAATGCTAACCATAACGATGATAATGATAATAACGATGGCAAAAGTAATGATTATCATGATTTATGGTAATAATGATTATGAAATGATGATAGTAATGGGGATGATAATGATAATGACAAACATCATCATAATAATAATAGTAATAATGACAAGAATAATCACATCATGATTATCATTAGCACTAATAGCATTAGCAGTGCCAGTAACAGCAACAACAATAACAAAACAATAATGATAATCATAATATAATCATCATTGGGATGATAACAAAATGATTATCATAATAATACTAATACTGATAACAATAGTAATAACAATACCCCGATATTTTATATGAATTATCTGCCTCATAAAACCTACCGATTTGAAAATCAACGAACTCCTTTGTTTTTGTCCATCGTGCATTTATAACGGTTTTAGTCAACGCAACCCAACAAAGGCGACGTTATAAGACCTGGCCGGCGGGGAGGGCATAAAATATCCCCGGGAGATTACAGCGTAAAATCGGTAAATGATCGATGGATTCCTATCGATGTTCATGTACCAAATATTTTACTCAACATAAACAATAAATAAGTGCGTTACTTGCAGCCGAAAATACTCGATTTGGGCGCACGAGATGTGTTTTTTCTTTCTCTCTCTGGCTCTCTCTCTCTCTCTCTCTCTCTCTCTCTGTATTTCTCTCTCTGTCAGTATGTCTGTCTCTGTCTGTCTGTCTGTCTGTCTTTCTGTCTTTCTCTCTCTCTCTCTCTCTCTCTCTCTCTCTCTCTCTCTCTCTGTATTTCTCTCTCTGTCAGTATGTCTGTCTCTGTCTGTCTGTCTGTCTGTCTGTCTTTCTCTCTCTCTCTCTCTCTCTCTCTCTCTCTCTCTCTCTCTCTCTCTCTCTCTCTCTCTCTCTCTCTCTCTCTCTCTCTCTCTCTCTCTCTCTCCCTTGCCGGCCAGATGCGGAGATTTTGCATTCCAGG
>BOPN01000425.1:90480-95480 GCA_017312705.2 Penaeus japonicus | reverse complement strand
ACCCTCACAATCCCAACCATACCCCCACAATCCCAACCATACCCTCACAATCCCAACCATACCCTCACAATCCCAACCATACCCTCACAATCCCAACCATACCCTCACAATCCCAACCATACCCCCACAATCCCAACCATACCCTCACAATCCCAACCATACCCTCACAATCCCAACCATACCCCCACAATCCCAACCATACCCCCACAATCCCAACCATACCCTCACAATCCCAACCATACCCTCATATAATCACCAAACCATTACACAATCGTATCGAGATAAAGCAAGTCCTTATCTCGACCGGGTCAAAGTGGGTATAATACCTCTGGCAGACCCGCCGAACTGCGTCACCGTTTGAGTGGAACTTTCTCACCCGTTTGTGGAGAAAGGTTTTCGTAATGGAGAAAGGTTTTCGTAGTGGAGAAAGGTTAAAGAAAGGCGTGATGTCTTGAGATGATGTTGTGATTTTCTTGTTGTTTGTTCTTGTGATTTTTTTTGTTTTGTTTGTTGTTGTTGTTATATTGTTGTTTTTTTGTTATCAGTGTTGTTGTTATTGTTATTGTTTGTTATTGTTGTGATCATTATTTTCGTTATCTTTATTATTAGTATAATTTATTTTTATTGTTATTATCACTGTATCATTATCATTATTATTATTATCATCATTATTATCATTACTATTATATAATGCTGTTGCCATTGTATCGGTATGTAGCTATTCCTATATCGAATATATTATCAATAAATCAGTTATATCAATCTACTATAGATTTATTTATTTCAATAGTTAATTTCAAACCAGCTGTATTAGTATCTTAAAAAAAACATCAATAAATAAATAGTATCCATATATTATAAACTTAAGTGTTTTATCATTTTGCTTAATCTCTTCTCGATTGTATTATCATAAAAAACACCAATAAATTCATAAGCGTCATTTCTCTCTTGTTTAAGTTATCCATATAAAGAACAAAATCATATCCACATAATGACACATATCAGATCCTCATTTTTATCACGAAAAACAGCAAAATAAACTTTAATTTCAATATATGTCAGGGATAAGATTGACATGACAATCTTATCTGTTAACAAGATGATTCTAAATTGAGAATAGTCATTACCAATATAAATACATAATGATCAGAGAGACGTCAACAAAATGATAATTTCTTTTGAATATGGCACAAGACGTAAAATAAATCGATGTTTTTATTGATTCTGGCTCTTCTGCCTTACCCGAATCAATACTTTATTCAAGGTCGGTCTTGGAGGTAGATTGATAGCAATTGCAATATGTCTATCTGGATTTATGTAGACACGTGTATTCACTATTGTTTTCCTGTCAGGTTAAATCATGGTATTTTAGCCTGTCTGTGCTGCTGTCTGATTTTTTTTTCTGTTTGTATGTCTGTCTGCTCTCTCTCTCTCTCTCTCTCTCTCTCTCTCTCTCTCTCTCTCTCTCTCTCTTGTCTCAATAAACTCGTCAAAGTCAAAGTCAAAAAGTCTCTCTCTCTCTCTCTTTCTCTCTCTCTCTCCCTCTCTCTCTCTCTTGTCTCAATAAACTCGTCAAAGTCAAAGTCAAAAAGTCTGTCTCTCTCTCTCTCTCTCTCTCTCTCTCTCTCTCTCTCTCTCTCTCTCTCTCTCTCTCTCTCTCTCTCTCTCTCTCTCTCTCTCTCTCTCTTTCCGAGTGGCCAATAGCTCAGAGTTGCATGATTGAATTTACAGGTGGGACACGGAACGAGAATACAACTTAACTCTCTTTAGATATATTTACCTATTCGGGTACAAAGACAATCATTCACACACATATACAAATTCTAACATACCCAACAAAACACACTCATGTTCAAACAAAGCAAGAGCAAAAAATAAACACACACCCACACACATACACACATGCACGCACACACACACACATACACACACACACACACACATACGCTCATTACTCGCATAAAATGATATGCCTTCATACGGGACATGCATACACACATTTGTGTAAACTCGGTTACATAAACACGTGTTCGGTAATATTTCATATACATTTCTGTGAAAATAAACTCTTCACACCTGTTTCAGAAATACCTCCACAACCGCTAAACCGATGTTTTCATTGAACATATGTGCATGAAATATACAAGTGTTCACACGCCAACGTAGCTACTTGAATGTGAAACGTGATAGCTATACGTCATAGTTTCTTTCTCCTTAAGACACAGACACACACACACACACACACACACACACACACACATTGCAAAAGTACACGTGTACCTCAAACATGGAAAACTTTCTAGAACAGTTTCACCAATATAGACTTGATGGGTCGCATGTCCAATCTCGGGTTCCAAGTTATAGTAATGACAACTGTAGCCATAACCTTGTTGTATACCGTAACCCTGGCAGAATAAATTATTGGGTCATGATAGTGTTATGAAGCAAGTAATGGCTTATCAGATACGTATGAGTGGTATTCCTAAATATTACCATATCAATCGACTAATCATTACATTCAGTACTATAATACGCCATCCACGGAAAGTACCTTGAAGGATATTAAAGAAAATAATGTTTAAGTAGCAGACTGATATTAATAGGTCAGGGCCAAGCGCGTACGAGAAAGAGACAGGGAGAAGCGATATATTACATAAGGACATACCATATATCTCCATTTGAAGAAGAATCACTTTGTAAATGCATTTCGAACCTTTAGAAATATTTCTTTGGGCTCTGCAACCAAGAAAAACACTCTAAAAGGGCGAAAAAATGTTCTAATAAGGCCAAATTTCCCTGGTATTGCTGAGCATCATGGGAAATCTGCCACATGTCTCGGCCTCGCTGGAACCTCATATGGCAACATTACTAAAACCCGTCATTTAATATTGAGACAAATACCCAAGAAAACATATAAAAAATCTCCCCAAGTACTTGAGACTAGATAGAAAATCTGTCCTCTTAACTCAAAATCCTCGAATGAATCCCCAAACGCCCTAAACAAATAATCCCAAATTAAATAATCGAGCGAACACTGGCGACTCCCGAACCAACTCCACGCATGTGCAGTGAGATCGTCATGACGTCACTTCCGTCACACAGCTGATGAAGATGGCTCGGTGATGATGTTGTTTTCCTCGAATTTTCTCTCTCCGTGACGCCCGAGAGGAGTTTTGAGCACCGAGATACCTTCCTAAGGGGGAATTTGAAGGAGAGGAGGTAAGGAAGAGGGAGAGAAGAGGGATCTTCAATGGGCAATGGGGAGAAATGACAGGTTTGTTTTCGAGGAGGAGTTGTTGGTGAGAGGGATTTTCTACGTGTATTTTTTTCGTTATTTTAGGTGTCTGTAAGGAATTCAAATCAGAGTTTCTTAAAGGTAGACGGGAAGTTAAAGAGAGGAAAATCCAAAATAATGGCTAGAAAGAGAGTAAAGAAGGGAGAAGGTGGGGAAATGGCGAGAAATATGGGGGGAGTGAATGACGAGTGATTTCTGGGCGAATGTGACATTTCTTTGATTAAACTCGAAGCCGATTCATTTTTTTCTTATTTATTCTCTATTGGATATGCGTTTGGTGCGACGCTGTGATGAAATCGAAGAAATTTGTGGTTGGAATGACTATTATGTGGTGATAGAACAAAGATTACTTGACTTGCAGTATTGGTGTCATGTCTTTGTTTATTCTTTAAAATGTGCTTCATTTGGTGACGTTTTCGGAATGTAATTATCTTCTTATTTTATTTGCCCTTGTTTATCAAACTGATTGGGGACTACAGCTGTTCAAAAAGAAATTGTGCTTTCTCAGTGTCACATCAATTCCCCTTTGAGTATATTTCCAGCCTAAACCCAGACAATAATTCTCATTGCATAGAACACACCCACAGTGGCTTTCAACTTTATTTTTCTCTCAGGATTGATATGGCTTTGTTTTATCGAACCCCAACAACCATACTGTCCTCTATGATGTAAGACCTCTAATCACAAGTCCAAATAAGTGGTAGTGCAGTGTTAAGTGATCGGTACTGTATCCCAGATTTTGCCCTCTGGATAAGGTCAACAAACTCCCACGTTGAATATTGTTGCAAGAGAGAGCTTGGTCTTGTTTGCTTACGTGACACAAAGTCCATTTTTTTTCTCCAATGATAAACATGATTGTCCAGGATTTATAATTTCTTGTATATTTTGATGTGATTAGAAGAAATCTAGATAATACTTAATGAGACAACAGCTCTTTATACATTCATGTAAGTATTAGTTTTGTAGACTAGTGTTCGGGAAAGTTGACATAAATGTGGGGACCCCCTTGGTTGCAGTGCAATCAAGGGTAAATTTTCCGAACAACGCCGCATTTCGAAATACCACAAAAGTGGTATCGATGGATTCCTCTCAACCTCTACTATTCATATATAGTGAAATTAATGAGCGCTTGCACCCCTGGACCCCACAATCTGGGTCTCTTTTTTTTAAGGCACTTCGTGTTACCTCGTCCTACTTCGGGGCATATTTCGCTTGCAAAATCTTAATCCAATGACTTGCCTAACTTTGCCTAGTTTTGAATTAATCCCTAGCCAAGGGGGGGCTTTGCCCCCCTGGACTCCCCCTTTTTAGGGCACTTCGTGCAACATACCTTGGGCAAGAAATCCCGAATCCACCATCCACGCCCTGAAATTTAAACATTGTGTTTACGTATTTACGGATAGTAGCAAGCTGTGGACTGGAAACCCCCAAGGAATTACCTGCATGTGCTGTTATGTTCTCTCAACAGATGGCGCAATATTCCCCATTGTTTACAGTATAATTAAAGAGTGCCCTCTATTGAGTGGTCGTGTCATCATCGGTCCCAGTTTCCTATCCTGAGGAATATATAAGACGAAGACTCACTTGCTGTCATCATGGTGCAGTGTGAGGGTTATTCGTGGTCGCGGCATTTTCATCTACAGGACTAATTACGCATTATAAGTATCACGAAGTGCCCTGAATAGAGGAGATCCACAGGGGGGCG
>BOPN01000425.1:67980-82980 GCA_017312705.2 Penaeus japonicus | reverse complement strand
AAGCGCTCATTAATTTCACTATAAATGAATAGTAGAGGTTGAGAGGAATCCATCGATACCACTTTTGTGGTATTTCCTAACGCGGAAAATTGTTCAGAAAATTTACCCAATCAAGGTTCAAATATTGCATCAGCAGGGAAAAAAAAACACAGACCTCGTTATCTTAAATCTGTTGGAATGTAAACAATACTGTAAGCATTCTTGGTAGGTAACAGATGACATTGCACACCTCTAGTAAGCTAAATAATCCTGAAACAATGCAAAGTTTTACATTTATAGTGGCTCTTATTGTGTGTTTAGCATTCCATTTTTAAATTTTACTTACTACGAAATTTTACGCAATTTGTGATATTTTTATGGATATTGAAGAACATTTGTCTTGCACAATATCTACCAGATTATTATTTTTTTTTTTTACAACAACTGTCATTTTGATCTTTGTTGTGAAGTGAACCAAGTGTACTCGTGGTGAGTGTTATTATAGATATGACCCGTTTATGGTAAATATTGTTAGAAATATCACACTTGTGCTTTATTTAAGTGGTCATTTTAAGGCGTTTACAGTACGATAATTGCAATAAAGAGTGCAGGAAAGACTTCCAATGTGGTAAAAAGATAATTAATGTAAAAAATTATAGTGACCAATTTATTCAATTTCACACAGTGTACCATGTACACTGATCAAAAACCATCCACCTATATTCTAGCAAGATAGAGCTAGAGCTGACTCTCCATTTAGTAATAAACCTTTTGAGTGATTGTCAAAATGTATTCTGTTAACCCATTGTGTATGGGTGTCAAGACATACATTTTGGCACCGATTAGGCCTAAGATACGAGTGTCAATGCATACATGACGCAACATTGGGATCTGGTCTCAGTTGAAGCGCGCACACAGTCATGAAGTATTATGGCTGTAATGGCGGTAGCTCCAGAGCTACAGGGTTCCAAAGTCATCCTAAACTCGCATTTTATGATGTATTTATGGAAAAATAGTGTTTGGGCTAATCTGCGCTACCCAGAGGGCGGAGAAAACCCTTTCCCAATTCCTTTATTTTTTAGCTGGTGCTGCTAGTGTTGTAGACCGCCGGTCTTGACGATCAGTTAGGTCATTAGGCTCCCTGATCAATACCACAAACACACATTTTCATATTACAACTCCAGGCTCTAAACTGGCTCAGTAAGTTGAGCTCGTAGTCTCGAACAAGAAGGAACATGAAAATGTTATGCTTGGCCTGTCAGTCGAAAGGTAGCTCTCATGGGTTGTTATGAATAGATGAACTGAACACACTGTTTAGGGGATAGATAGCTCCTTTCAAAACAAGTTCACATTTGATAAAACATCTGTCAATTGTTCATCAGTACTGGATGAAGGTTGAAGGAAGTGCTGCGAGTATCATATTCCTGTTTAAAGTAACCTTTTGTTGTGCATTTATGATGTACCTGTGAGATGACGCCTTGGTGAAAGAGATAACAAACCTCCTGGACTTATGTTCTACAGGATTGGAGCTCAACTGGTTCCTGTTTTAGTAATGTCTTATTGCAGGTTATACAGCCTCATCTTTGATATGATAAATGGCTTCAAACTGCCTTAGACTATTGAACTCTGCAATGTTCTTACCATCAAACAACATGAAATTGCATTAGTTATTGTCTATATATGAATTGAACTAGTCCACATTTGATGAAAAACTGAAGAAATACCAGTTGATTGTATATCGGTGAAGGTTAGAATTTGAAGGGGTTATTGTAAATTTTATATTTATGCTAAAGTCAATTTTCAATTTGCAGTGCAAATATGAGAACAGGGTCGTTGATTTCATCAATCCATCAATTCCATATACTGATTACAATGGAAGCCACGTTATGCGGTTTATAAAAAAAAAAAAAAAAAGTGCTACGTAGGTCTACAAGCATTATTTTGGTTGTCTTGTATTTATCACGAATCTCAGTCATACCACAACATTTTTACAAAGAAATTTCATTGTGCTAGCTCTAGACATACTATGCTAACTCCAACTCATTGTTTTCAGTTTTTATTTGATTTACGATTAAACACTAATTATGATAGATTATCTATTTAGTTCATACTTTGCACCCAATGGGATGCTTGAAAAAGCTTAGTAAATAGATGAAAGCTGAACTTAACCCACTCACGCCGGATGACGTGCTGACACGTTTCGTGGTTTTCGCGTCAGACGCCGCCGCCGAGATATCTGGCCAAGGCCGGCGCTCGGGGTGAGCGAGCGGGCAGCCCAGGCTCGCGGCCCGTGCGCCCGAGAATCTCGAAGCGTTCGGATGATGCGTTCGAAAACCTCGGTATAGTGACCGTGCAAAGCCGGAATGGCCCCGGCGTGAATGGGTTAATCAAAGGTAGCATGGTATATTTGGAGTTAAATATATTTTAGTATGAATGCATTAGGCATATGCATTTTCTTTAGTATTCCTAAATTTTGTTGAGTTTTGTATAATTGTTATTACTCTCCAACTTGTAGCATTTCCAAGATAAAAAGTATACCCTCTTTCTTGTATTAACCCATTCCCGACGGGGGAATTCTAGCCTAGAATGTCCAAATGCTGGGGCGTTCGAATTATTAGGCCTAAATCAATTGAATGGCTGGCACAATACTGTGCCGCCCGGCAACTGGGCTTTTGAATGCGCGGTACACATGCTGTACCACCCGTCCTGTGTGGGTTAATAGGAAGGTAATATGAGTCTGAGATAATGGTCAGTATGGAAAATTGGCTTTGCAAGAGTGTGTTGAAAGAAGGTTTCATATGGTAGAAAATTCAGCTTCATGGGAATTTAATTTAATCATACTTTTTAATTGATAAATTGTACAAACTAACTAGGTGACTATAGATGCAAGGTTATTTTCTTTCAATTTTAGCAAATGTTGAAGGGGTTTCCTTTTAACCCTGATACTTGAGTGTTAGGCTGAACAAAATTTGACTATCAAGGGGATTAAGGTGTGCTGTGTAATGTAGTAGTCTGTCAAGGGGTCCATAGACATGTAAATTGTTTTGTTTTATATATTCAAGGGAGCATATAAACAAGAAATGAAGCTGCTAGGTATCAGCCAACACATACACAAGCACATGCACAAACGCACACACCCAAGCACAAGCACAATAACATATCCAAGCAACAATGATTATGGGAAAAGATTTGACAAAGGTTTGATAGTGTGTTTTATGGGTGACAGGAGAGAGACTGTTGTTTTTTCTCCGGTGATAATAGATACCTTGTATTATTTTTTTATGATTAGTCTTTTGGTTATTTATATACCTTAGCTCTCTCTCAGATTGTTTATTTGTATCTTATACGAAGAGACAATAAACACCAACAACCAAGTTTAATATAAGCCCATGGCTCTTGTTGGCACAGATCCAGTGTCTTGGTTTATCTGCAGAATTTTCTCTCAGTGGATTATATAGTGAGGAAATTAAGTGGTAATAAAAATCCACTAGAAATATGATAATTCTATGAAACCTATTTTCTCTATAGTTGGTTTGTCTGCCATTGTATCAATATGGTAGTGTGTTTGGTCTAAAAAAAAGTGTTTTTGTTTTGTTAACCAGATAAGTATTGCCAAGCTTATGTGCTCATATTTTTTTTATCCATTACATCTGTTGTCTTCATGATTGTTGTTATTGTTTGTTATTATGATTTTCTATATAATTTTTTTATGGTAATTTGATACAAGAAAAGCATTGGTATTAACCCAATGACGACGGGGGGTATCATTTATGTGTGATGCAGCTAAAAGTATGTAATGCTGGGTGTCACAACATATGTGACATGGCAGCATCATGTATTATGGCTATAACGGTGCTAGCTTCAGAGCTACAGGGTTCCAAAATCAGTTTAAACCCTTGTTTTGTGACTCAGCTATTTAGGGTAGTTGTGGTACCCGGAGGGCGGAGAAAAGACTTTCCCCATCCCTCTAATTTTTAGCCGATGCTGCTAACATCGTACAGCAACCGGCTTGACCGCTAGTTCAGTCGTTATGCGCACCATCGCCATAGGATAACTAATATTGTTCGCAGGGAAGATTTTTTTATTTATAAGATTTGTACATCCTGAGCTTTATTATGTGTTTCTTATTTTTTCAGAAAATTTTTCGTTTTATTTTAGCTTGGCAACAGATGCAATAAGTGAAAGGTATATATAAAAAAGAGTAAGAGGTTTGATAAAAGAAGAGTGCTATTTCATAAGTGCTGAAAGGAACTGGTCCAAGTTGGGAGTGTAATTGACTAGAAATAAGGATTTATTAGGATATTTGTATCATATGCTTTGAATTACTAAATAGGTATCTAAATACACTATATCACAACTTCCCCATTGTTCTAGGATGCAGCAACCACCGCCAATGATAAATGGCGGGGGGCCGAGGCAGCCGCAGCCCCACCGGTTCCCCGGCGCCCCTCCAGCAGGGCCTCCCATGGGCATGAAACCTCCTGGGCCTGGCCTTGCACCCCCAATGGCTCCCCCAAGACTGAATGGCCCCCTCATGAATGGCCCTCCCTTAGCCCCATCTACTAGGGCACCACTTGTCAATGGCCAGATGGGACCACCTCCTCCAGGACCCCCCATGGGACCTCCAGCGGGACCTCCCACCCGGGCACCCTTGGGTCCTCCTACTCAGCCACCATTAGGGCCCCCTCAGAGACCTGTGGGTCAGCCCCCCATGCCCAATGTGCCTCCCTCTGGTCCAGCTGCCAAGCTGTCCACGGGGCCCAACCCAGTGGCCTCTGGACCCCCCAGCCCCATGCTGAATGGACACCAAAGGCCCTCGCCGCCCACCAGTCTCCCAGGTGAGTGGAAGCAAGCAAGGAGACAAGCAAGGTGTTCTAATCTTTTTTGACCCCTTGTAGTTGGTGTGCTTGTTCCATGTTCTGTAGGTGTTTTTGGATGCTTAGCTGCTGTCAGGGCAAATCTAGATTTTGTATGGAGATTAGTTATAAGTAAGATGTAATTTTTTTTTTTTTATACAAGACTAAGTTTAATTAAGATGTGCATGAATGTTTCCCTTTCTCCTCCCTCATGCTTTGTTATGCATGGATATATAATGCAATTCAAGATATTTTCCTTTCTATATATTCTTGCTTACCCCATTCATGCCAGGGCTTATATTTGCCTAATGCTGCTCCCGCCGGCTAGATAACAATTGCGCACAGTGATTAAAAACACGATCTCTCCAAGTGTTCACCCGCCCCATTCAACGAAGGGATAAAAGGAATTTTTTGTATTTGTTGATATTATTTTCACAAATAAAGAAGAATGTGTCTATGCAAATGGAACTCCTGAGTATATACATAGATAATGATGTAAAACATGAAGAAGTGATAGGACATCATCCGGTGGGAGTGAAAAAATCCCAAGATTAGATTTCAAGTTGCCTGGCACCAATAGGTTTATGGATTAATGACTAACAAATAGACAAAGCCATTTATATCGATATTATGGAAGTGAAGAATATTACTAAAATCCTATTAAGTTTACATGCAAAAAAATAGAGCTCCGAATTGGACTGTGTAAGATTTTTTTTTGATAGTGCAAATTTCTGACTTTCAGCATTATTTTCTTGATCTCCATAGTATCTTTTGTAACAAAAGTGTGCTTCATGTGTGGGCTTGTAGAAGTAGTTTCATCTTCCAATGTCTTACATTCCTTGCTTTCACTCTCAAGAAAATTGTTTCTCTATTATTTTGTATATTTGAAGAGTACTTTTGGATGTGATGTTTGCATGTTGTATCACTCTAGTAGTGTACTAACCATGTTGGGCATATGTTTGGATGTCCACAGAGCCACTCTCTAACCGATCATCTAACCGGTCCTCTCGCCAGCCTTCCCCCATCCCTACTCCTCAGCTTGACCGCATGGAGATGCAGGCCACGCCTGACTCGGGCCACAGTAAGTGGCTTGTCTCAGCTCCTGTGTGCTTCCCTCCTCCTGCAGATATGCCAAAGTTTTGAGGATTACCTCAGTATGTTGTGGGAACTCAGTGTAGAGATTTAGTATGTGGAATGGAACACCAATATAATTGTAATTCTTTTTTACAGCACCCAGTGGATCCATGACGAATCTGAGCGAAGCGTCCAGCATGGGCATGCTACACCCAAAGTCTGGGGGGAGCTCGGGGAAGAGCACCCCCAGGATGCCCTCTCCCAGCATTTCTGGAAGTGGGAGTGCAGCCGGCCCCACTAGTAATGCCCCTGCCAATGTGCCTCCCTCCTCCCAACCTTCATCTAGTGAAGAAGCTGCCAGTGGTTCCTATGTTAACAATGTGTCCTTGGACAGAACTGTGAAGCCTCAGCTTCCAAGTGGTGCTCAAGTGATGAATGGACCGCAGGCTAATTTGTATGGGTCAGAGTTGCCAAAAAGTATTCCTCCTCCCACCTCCAGTGCAGTACCACCACCAGTCAACAGCAACCCCTCTCCGAAGCCACCAACAAGTGCGCCGTTGCTTGTCAGACCTCCAGTGATTGGTGGTCACAGTGGCCCGTCTCCCCTGGGCCCATCATCCAGTGTTCCTCCTTCCAGTGGCCCACCATCAACCACAGCTCCTTCAGTTTCCAGTGTGCCCACTAGTGCTCCTCAATTTAATGGTCCTCCAGTTAGAAACCCCATGTTTGGTAATGGACAGCCCAGTGCCCCAGGACAGTTTGTGCCACAACATAACAATGTGTATTCCCCTGCAGGGTCTTCAGCCCAACCATCTAGGCCAGCAGGACCTACTATGATGCCAAGGGGACATCTACCACCTATGTCAGTGGGGTCTGTACCTACTTCCATGGGACACCCACCAACATCAATGGGCATGAATTCAATTCCAGGATCAATGGCCCCACCACCAACATTAATGGGCCAACGACCACCAATGGGTGTTGGTCCTCCATCAACAGGAATGGGGCCTCCTAAAACAGTTGGTCCTCCACCTATGTTGATAGGGGCGACACCAACCTCAATGGGTGGGCCATCAATGGGCCCTCCACCAACATCAGTGGGAGCACCACCATCAATGGGCCCTCCACCAACATCTATGGGTGCACCACCATCAATGGGCCCTCCACCAACGTTAAGGGGTGCACCACCATCAATGGGCCCTCCACCAACATCTATGGGTGCACCACCATCAATGGGTGCACCACCATCAATGGGCCCTCCACCAACATCAATGGGTCCTTCACCACCATCAATGGGTCCACCATCGTCAATGGGTCCTCCACCCACTTCAATGGGTACTCCACCCATGGGCTACCAGCAACCTCCAAGAATGCCAAACCAGACCCAACACAATGCTATGCAAGGGACCATGCCCCAGTATCCCAGCCAGCCTCAGCCAGGACAGAAATATCCCCCTCCCTCGAGGCCAGGAGCGCCACCAGGTGTGAACCAGCTGTCTCAGCAGCTGGGTGGCCTGTCGGTGACACGTGAGGGCTGGAACAAAGGCTGGGGGACACAGCAAATAGACCTTCTGCAGCAGCGGCAGATCTTGCCATCTGAAGCAGTGGTGCCCCCAAAGCCAGTTTTACTTCAAGAGTATCTACCCAATTGCTCACCAGACATTTTCCGGTGTACAATAACAAAGGTTCCAGAGACAAAGTCAGTGATGCAAAAGTCACGGCTACCCTTTGGGATACTCATTCATCCTTTTAAGGACTTAGAGGTGAGGACGAGTGATGCATAAGATTTTCATGAACATACTCAAGCACATACTCACCTACCACAATGTTCTTTCATTATTCGATTGTCAGTAATATTCTTTGATATACTGTGAATATTTAATGCTTTACTAAGCAATTCATGGATTCATACTGGTTAATTTTGAAAGATCTGTGGTAGTTAACATTGTCATTATTTCAAATAAAAATGACAACTTTTCTTTCATAGTGATGTTTCAATGTGAAGTGATAATTATTTTGTCGTATGTGATACTTTGGACTGTTGTTGAAGTGTTAGTAGAATCACTTTGTATGTCAGAAGGTTATCATTTTCTTTTGACCATCATCTCAAACACTTTTTTGTATATACTCTCATTTGTATTATAATCTTGGGGGAGAAAAAAAAAAATGGAAAGATCAATCATATAATGGAATTCTATATTAATCAGTGATTAAACTTCTTTTTCAGCACCTGCCTGTTGTAAGCTGTAACACAATAGTGCGTTGTCGATCGTGTCGCACTTACATTAATCCCTTTGTTGTGTTCAAAGGGGAGCGAAGATGGGAGTGCAACCTTTGTTTTAGGGTTAATGATTTACCAGAGGAATTCCAGTATGATCCAGTAAGCAGACATTGTTTCTGTTTTTGATAATGAAAAAGAGGGTAGTTTTAGGATGAAAGATATTAATTACTCAATTGTTGGTAGTTCAATGAAAAGTAAGATTAGAATAAAAATGTAGATTAGAGGAGATTCTACACAAAAAAGTATTTTATATATATTTTGTTCCACTACAAAACCAGGTCAGCAGGACATATGGAGACCCATCAAGACGACCAGAGGTGAAAGAGGCCACAATAGAATTCATAGCCCCACAAGAATACATGCTGCGGCCACCACAGCCAGCCACCTACCTCTGGGTGTTAGACGTATCGCGACAGGCTGTTGACACTGGTTATCTTAAGGTAGGGAAGACTAATGCAGTTTGAAATTCAGAGAGCAAGCAGATTAATTTTTAAGCAGATTTCATTGTGGTAAAGTTTGGGTGAGATATGTTTCTATGTATAAAACAAGAAATTCTGTCTTGTATTTGGTATGTCTTTTAGATTAGGTAATTTTGATTTCTCTTGATATTTGATACTTTCAAAATTCAAGTCAATCTTCACATACTGAAGATAATCCCAAACTGCCATAATACATGACAAATGATAAAAAGATTGCATCAGGAAATAACCCCAAAAATTCAAACGCTACCTTGCACCTAACACTATGAGTTGCTACTACACACAAAATGTATTGTATCCCAAAGTATGAAGGGTAAGGAGGAACCTTTCGATATTACAAATATTACTGGGATTTTAAACCTTTTATGGTGGACCAAGTAGAAGCACTGATTGGAACTTGAATAGTCATGATGAAAATTAATGAAGTCTAGGAACATGGCCCATACCAGATGATACTTAATTTGAAAAATAGTTAATATCAACTCATAGTTAATGTGTCAACACTAATATTGTATATCATACAATACTTGAACTATATAAGCAAGATGTTTACATTTTCAGATCGTATGCGACACATTGCTTGCACAGCTGGACAAGATCCCAGGGGACAGGCGTACTATGATCGGCTTCATCACGTTCTCCAACAATGTCCAGTTTTATCGGATGGGTGAAGGTAGGGAGGCTTTTTGATTTTGTACTCGGCGAGATGTGGATGTTTATACTTTTTTGTTTACCGAGATCAGACATTTGATATATTTTTATGCTTGCATTTTATACTTAGTAGAAGACTACACATACAGTTTATGAAGTATATATTACCCTTGCTTCCATAGATCAGAAAAGTGTACAGATCCTTGAAGTTGGTGAGGTCTCTGAGATGTTTGTGCCGAACCCTGAGGACCTGCTTGTCAACCTGGAGCAAAGCCGTACATTGATAGAAGAGTTGTTATCAAAGCTGCCCGAGTCGCAGGCTGGGACTTTCCAAACGCAGTCAGCACTTGGCCCAGCACTTCAGGCAGCTTACAAACTAATGGTGATTTTATTTTATTTTTTCCAGTTAATGTATTGATTTATATCTAGTTGTCTGTTATTCTTTTTTTCTATCCTTTGTTATTATTCTTTTGTTTATACTTTGTAAATGATAAGAAATGAAATTTAGCATATTAATAGATCATGACACATCAGATATCATGATCGGTTGTATATCATAAACTCCCACACTCACAAGGGCTGGGGTAGTGTCCTCATTTGAATGAACTTCATACGGTAGTGAGAGGCTGTTCCCCCAAGTGGATGCCCTTCCTAGTCTTGGACAGTAGCACAACTTCAACCTGTCTCACTTGATGGCTTTACTAGTCTCTAGTTAACACTGTACTGAGGCAACCCCCAAACATCACATTGTAATCACTGCTGAATTATATGTACTACGTTTTTATTAATGCAACTTCCCCCTTCCCCCTGACAGAGCCCCATAGGTGGTCGCATCACTGTTATGACGACAACACTACCCTCTGTCGGCCCAGGCGCACTTCAGCCAAGAGAGGACCCTAACCAGAGGGCTGGGAGCGACATCCAGAACATGGGGCCAGCCACCGACTTCTACAAAAAGCTTTCCCTTGACTGCTCTGGCCAACAGGTAAACACTGAAGCAATATGAGTCTGTTTTTGAGTTTTATAAAGGATTTTTTTTTTTCACATTGGTAATTTGGATCAAAATTTCACCTTTGTGTATAGATTGGAATTTATTTTAATTTTTTTTTCCCAAGCAACATTTACACATAGTCTACATATACATATGCAAAATATATTTATGTATGTATGTTATATAAAAGTATATAATTTTTCCAGATTGCAGTGGACCTGTTTGCCCTGAATTCGCAGTATGTTGACATGGCTACGTTAACAGGGATCAGCAAGTTCTCGGGTGGATGCATCCACCACTTCCCTGGATTCCATGTAACCAGAAACCAACCCACTGTCGGGCCCTTCACTGCATGCCTCACACGCTACATCACCCGCAAGATTGGCTTTGAGGCAGTCATGAGAATTAGGTAGATTTATTTTCACATTCTTATTTTCATGTTATTAATAAGGTTAAGTATAAGTAAATTGTATTGGAGTATCCATGTGTGCTATTTTCACAAAGATTGATATATATATAGCAGAGAAGTTATTTGTATGCAGTGTGTATGGCAATGTTTGTTTGTGTGTACACTCAAATGTCTTTGAGAGTTTTGTGTGCTTGTCTCTTGCTTACTAATTTATATTTCATCTAATCCACAGAGCGACGCGGGGACTAGCCATCACAAATTTCCACGGCAACTTCTTTGTGCGGTCTACTGATTTGCTTTCTCTACCCAACATCAACCCCGATGCAGGCTTTGGCATGCAAGTGAACATCGAAGAGCCACTCCACAACATCCGCACCGCTTGCTTCCAGGCAGCTCTCCTCTACACATCTAGTAGAGGTAAGGCTCTTGGCCAATTCCAAAAGTGGTATATTTTTCTGTAAGTTATTCATCTTTATATCAAGAGTAAAGAGTAATTTCTTGCAGTGCTAATTGTAAATAAGTGAGTTGGAACTGAAGTACATTAAAATTTGTACAATATTTGAAAAATCTTTCAGGTGAGAGACGCATTCGGGTGCACACGTTATGCCTACCCGTCACCCCGAACATCCATGAAGTGGTGACATCAGCTGATCAACAGGCAGTGATCGGCCTCTTGGCCAAGATGGCAGTAGATCGCTCCCTTACCTCCTCCCTCTCTGATGCCCGTGATGCCCTGGTCAATGCCTGTGTTGATGCCCTCACCGCCTTTAAGATGGGACTGTCGAGCCCTGCACACGGGGCCTTGGAAGTGTGTCCCAATATGAGTCTCCTGCCACTCTACACGCTAGCACTGTTTAAGTCGGTAAGAACTGGGTTTGTTTTGTTTCTTTTTGAAGGAGTGCATAACAGTCTTTTTAGGGGTGAAATGGAGATTTCACAATATGATATTTTTCTGAGGATTTGGAAGTGTTACAGCTGACCAGTATACAAAAATTACCTTGCTTTCAATGATGTCAGAAGTCTTGGATTAGTCATAGATGACAATAAGTAATGACTATGCTTATGGCAATAAATATTTCTGCAGTCTTCTTCACTCAAAGAGACAGAAGCTATACATGATACAGTCTAGAAATGAAAAATGTTCATAAAAAGACTAAAAGAAATGTCAGACAACAAGTTCCATTTACTTACCAACCTCCAGGGACAAGATATTTTTTCATGGCTTTCCATCTGGCTGACGCACTGGGTGATTGGGCATGTAGCCTTGGCCGCGGCCAGAGTGGGCGAATAGCCCGAGGAGTTAGGCTTACATGCTTGAAATACCCCGGCGTTTAGACCATTTGGAGCCAAAACAGCCCTGTCTGCAATGAGTTGATAATGACAGGCACACATTGCTTTCATAATGCTCTCACTTTTTAAGACCAAAGCAAATGATACATCAGACTGCTGTTCTGGTCAAAGGTCAAGTTAACAATTTGAACTTTTTAGTGTTTATATACTCTAGTCACTATACGATTGATTTATTGGCACCTGACTTTAAATATTATTTATTTCATTTTAAAGATAATTGAAGTTTTGTAAGACCAATGTTTTTATTTAAATATAAACTTTGTAATCACTATATATAAATTGGTTTTATGGATTTAAAATGTTTTGAATGTAAGACTAACAAACACTTGTTGCAAAAGTTTTTGAAATGGATTTACAAGGTATCAAGGCTGCAGAAAACAAATAAAACAAAAACTATGTGATTCTTATGGCAATCACGCGCACCTACCTATTGCGGCCACTCACCCAAATTATGCGCATCTTTAGGGGTTCTGCAATCACATACAGCTTATCTAAAAAGGGTTAATCTTGCCTCAGTTGCCCCAAGTGGTAGCAAGATTTCCCTCATCCTAAATATGCAGAGTGGTGGCTTCATTTTCAAATTAACCTGTTAACGACGGGTGACAAGATATCACGTCTAGTGGTTTTTGGGTCAGACGCTGGGGATGAGTTATTTTGTCAAGGTTAGTGCGCCGGGTGAGTGGGCATTCAGCGCTCGCTTGCGGCTAGTGCAGCCAAGAATCCTGACACGTACGGCTTATGCGTTAGAATATCCTGGCATTTCGACCATTTGGAGCCAAAATATCCCCGTCGGGAACGGGAACAAAAATAAATTGGTATACTTAAAATGTTTTATAGCTACATGAAGCAAAGAAGAACTATCTCAGATGAGTAGAACTAGCAAATATTAGTGTGAACCCTTTTCTCTTAAGATATTTTGTGTGGTTCAGGTCAAGACAGGCCACATTGCAGGTTGTTGATAGTATTAACCATATTATTTCTGGAATTGGTATTCATTACAGCTATGACAGAAATGCCACAAAAGGAATCTAGACATTAAGGGTTGTGTCCAATAAAATGTATATTCTTTCTCAGAAGATAACCAATTCTTGATGCTGACATTATTCCATGTTTCTTCCTCACATAACATTGATTAAAGGGTCCATACATACTTGTCTCATTGATTAGGGTCAGGAAAGGATCTGATTGTTTCAATCATAATTATAAATTACTTTTAGTCCCCCCCCTTAAAAAAAAAAGGCGACAATACCTCCATTTAATAGTGATTAAGCTCAAGTTAAGGACCAGCTTATTTGATAACCCATGAAATGTTGGTATTTGTTTAACCTGTTAACGACAAGGCTATTTTGGCTCTAAATGGTCGAAACGCCAGCATATTTCAAACGTCTAAGCCTAATGCCTCGGAATTCTTGCCCACTCTGAATGAGGCCAAGTGCTATATGCCTGATCACCCGGCACGCCAGCCAGGACGATACCCACGACAAAATATCTCGTCCCCGGTGGCTGACCCTGCCACCACTTGAAGTGATATCTTGTCACTCATGGCTAATGGGTTAACTGATACAAGAGTAGGAATTTATCTTTTCTGACTTTTGAAGTTTCTGTCAAATTTGCATAATTTAGTGTTGCTACATGCCTTGTAATATTTTTTTTTTTATGGAAATACATTTCTTGCAATTACAATAACAAGCAACAATTACAAGGAATTACATACACTGCCTTGTCCCCTGAGAAAATTATTTAAAAACTTAACCCATTACCGACGGGGGATAGATTTGCTTACACAGGATCCAGGATGAGTTTTATTTCTGATCGAGGCAGCTTCTGCAACATAATTTGATTTTTCCCACTCCCTTTTAGTCACTCATTGTAGAGCTAGATCCATCTTTGTGTTTTGTTTTTTTGTGTGTTTTACTGTTTTTAGAAATTCATATCTGTCATATCACAGGTTCCATCAATTCTGCAGTTGACTAAAATTGTAGTTCAGGGTCCATATCAACTCTTTTTTTTATACTCAATGTGATAGAAGTATTACTATTTTAGGGGGGGGACAAAAAGCAACTTTATTTTTTCGTATTTCTGTGCTGTCATGAACAAACACGAAAACTTATAATCATCAAAAAAAATGAAGAACAAGGGAGAAGAAGGAAGAAGCATACTTTTTTGACAAATGAGTGCCCACAAAAAGAGCATCTCATGGCACAGTAGCACATTGTAAACGTGACCAGGCATGAGTGTGGTCACCCAGCCCCCACTCCTCTCGTTTCTGCCTCCACATCTTTCATCTGCGGTACTTTAGAGCAAAAGGTCGGGGAACTTAGATGCACTTCATCCTCTATAGAGATAGTGCTTGCTAGAGACCGTAGATGGGTGCCATTCAAGGCTCTCTCTCCTGCTGGTGCTAGGAGAAAGTGGTGCCATCTAGGTTTTGTAAGTGAGTTGAAAACCATTTTGCTTAGTATTACGGCAGTTATAATAATTATGACTGCAATTGTCAACTTCACTCACTCATTACTTATAGTACAATAAAATAACATAGTGATCCAAAATCCCCGAACGCCATGACGCCCATTGTCAGGCAAGAGGTCCTGCGTCATGTATGACGAAAAAACACGTCATCCGTCGTTAACGGGTTAAAGGACATGGGTAAAATTTACATAGAAAAAAAAGGTCAATGTTTCATATAAACAGGCTGGCAAATAGTTTTTGTTTTTTTTGTTTTTTTTCAATGGTTGTTTTTTTAAATGAAATATTGATAGCCTTTAGTAGATGGATGATAAAGAAAATTATGATAAAAAAAAAAAAAAAATGAAGTCAGTAGGAAAGAGGATGACCCTTTTATAGCTTGGGAAAATGACACAACATTGCCTAAGTGCCATCATAAAGATATTGCATAGGTGAAGATTAGAACCTCTGATTCTTTATAACCA
>BOPN01000425.1:50480-60480 GCA_017312705.2 Penaeus japonicus | reverse complement strand
AGCGTCAATTGTATAATTGATTTAGGCCTATGCGTTCAAGAGCCCTGGCATTGCAGCCATGCAAAGACGGAACAGTGCAGGCGGGAAGGGGTTAATAATACAGAATTAAATCTGTTTAATCTAAATTTTCAGTTTTTTTTCAGGTAGCTTTTCTCTCCAAAGTGTGATGACGAATACTACTGACAGGTAAATATAGTTAAGCTTGTCTCATAAATATTTTCTCTACCAATTTCAGAAGGGGATATATATGTTTGATTGGTGCCCAAGATGGGCACTAGTGCCATCTGTGTGGAACCCCTGATGGGTTTTATAAGTGAAGAGAAGGGGAGGGGCATATTGCAGAGCTGCACATTGTCTGGATCATTACTCTTCTCATTCTCCCTGCACATCCTGTATTGGAGGTCAAAATCTTGCTTGTGTGGCATTGCTCTATGAAGATAATTTGATAGAGACTGGATATGCACCCATCAAGGCTTTCTTTCCTGCTGGGAGCTGGTCTTACATTTGGGACTTTAAACTAACCTACTTAGGTGAATAATTGGCAATCAAATAATTTTAAGTGCAATTCATGTTGTCAGTCACTGGATAATTGTTACTCAGAGTAATAGAGAAACATGGCCGTCCACACTCTCCCCTAACATCAACTATACCATGATGGCTGTCAACACATACGTCAGGCCAAAAACTTGTGTGTCATGCATGTCATGTCACCCGTCCACAAAAGGTTAAATACCAAACCCTCATTTTCTCTCATGCTCACATTCAGTTTGTAATTTTTTTTAAATGTGATGTCTCGTTACACTTCAAAAGATCATTGGCCAACTTGCTTTATTTGTGCATTTTTTTTGCATAAGAGTAAGAAATATGTCGGAAAAATGTTTTTAATTTATGTTAAAAATACAAGCTAGTTATTCCTTCAGTTGCGTAACTAATTAGTGCTAATTTGATAATATATCATACTCGTATTTTATACCGTAACTCTAGAAAATAGGAAAAACATGTTAAGAAGCCAAGCCCAGGCCAAATATTTTAAGACGTGGCTCATCTCTAGAGGGTAAGGAGCAGGAAGGTACCCTGGTAAACATCTTCAAATTTATGATAACCGCCCTCCCCCCTCCAAAACTCAAGAAATGATACAGCAATTTAGGGTATTTATATCCAAAAATGAGTGCAGATTTGTTACATCGATTCCTTACATTCTGAGTGTATCAATCTTGAAAAACATGTCATAAATAAATTTTGATATTTAAAATTTTGCAAGATAGAAAGTAGAAAAAAAGAATTAATGAGTTTTAGCTAATTTTCATTAACCCATTCACGCCGGTTGACGTGATAGCACGTATTGTGGTTTTCGCGTCAGACGCCCTGGACGAGCTATGAGGGGAAGCCAGGCTCGCGGCTTGTGCGCCTGAGAATCTCGAGGCGTTAGGCTTATGCGTTCGAGAACCCCGGTATTGCGACAGCGCAAAGCCGGAACGGCCCCGGCGTGAATGGGTTAACATACTGTAAACTTTGAGCAGAATTTCAAGATTTTGTGTAGTGGAACACACTGTACTCTAAATAATACTTTTATGACCATATTTTGCTTCAATCCAATAATTTTTTATTCCACTTATTAAAGTAATATGTATTCATAACAGTCATTTAATAAGACTGAAATAATGTATTACCATTAACAGACTCCTTATTGGTCAAGTTAGTTATATAATTGGAGGAAGGAGGACCTACTGCAATAACTACTTGTAATTGACACCATACTTATTAATTATCTTACTTGTTTGGAATGTTTTTCAAGATGCATGACCAAATACATGTTTAAATGCTGTTCTTGCATGGATTCTCTAATGCTTTCTAAGGCCTGTCTAGATGGCTGACCTTTCCTTGATAAACTCTGCTCGGTGACATCAGAAATGGAGAAAATTCAAGGAAAGCTTTACGTGCCCATCCACACGCATGCAAATTATTCTTTGATTAACATATTTCATTATCTTGTATAACATGTACTCAACCGAGTATCGATTATATTGCAATATGAATGATAGAAGTTGAATATGACCTCATTTTTGTATGTTGTAAAAATACTTTCCAATGATTAGGTTCATTGTCAGGTCATTCATTATTTCAGCTATTATCATCATTAGGATTTTACATGTTTATTTGGTGCTTTAAGAAAGGGAAAAAAAAGGAAAGAACTTTCATCGTCTGAAGTTTATAAAAAAGACCTTTGTTTAACAAATAACAAGAATGATCTTCCATTTATAAAAGAGACTGAAAACTCTGACTTCCAAGAACTAAATAAAAACAAAAATAAGGGGCACTTACAAATAAAGTAAAAGCCCTCCCTCATTTGAAGTAAAAGGACTCAATATTTATTTATCAAAGTGTTTTTTGGCCTCTAAATATTTATTTGGAAAAAAAAAAAAAAAAAATCTATTCCAAAGAAAATGACACATTTCATTCAGTATAATGAACGTCGGTTGGAAAACTGCATCCTGATCTCTGAATGATCTCGGTGGCTGCCCAAATGCCGCACTTTATGCACGACTCTACAGACTTCCCCTGGACCAGCTGCGCCAGAAAGCCTATGGGTAGAGGAACACACTTATTATCAAGGAATACATTTTAATTCAATGTAAATGAAGAAATAGAGAATAAATATTGCAACTTAATGGTATCAATGTGGAAATGCCTGTAACTACTTTAAACACTCTTATGACATATATCATCATTCAAGTAGTATATGGAGGAGCATAAGATCATTTTTTTTACAAGTATAGCATTAGTCTAAAATCAATATTACTACCAAGCTAATCACCTACCCAAAAAACTAATTAAAACAATTCTTCCCACGTTATTTACACAGCAGAGATGGGTTATTTAACCCATTCCCACCAGATGATGTGAAATCTCTCCCTCAAAACTTTATTTACATTATTACATGAGTATATAATAATGGGAGTTCCATTTGTATAGAGATTTTTATTCCCTTGTGAAAACAATGTAAAGAAATACAAAAACCTATCATCACCACTCTGATTCAGACAGGCGAAAAGTGCCAGGAGAGATCTCACTTGTTATCTAGCCAGTGGGAGTGGCAGTAGGCAAATACAAGCCTCGGCATGAATGGGTAAAATCACCGCAAAGGCTGAGTGACAGCTTGCTAAAGAAGAGTGGCTTTTTATGCACTTCTAATTAGATTTTTACATCATTGTTGAAGTGTATCCACATTCGTGCAGGCCTTATTCACACAAGTGTACAAAATATAAATTTTGCCCAAGTTGTACCTTGCCATGCAAATTAACTGCTTGATTTTTAATTAAAGATTTATCTCTCTTGTCATTGTGCCAGCCATTCAATTGATTTAGGCCTAATAATTCGAACGCCCCGGCATTTGGACATTCAAGGCTAGAATTCCCCCGTCGGGAATGGGTTAAGACATTATCTAACTCATCAAAAAATTATCGTCAGCACAATGTTGACACTCATCCGCAAAGGCTTAACCCTCTCTGGACGGGTGGTACACTACTGTACCGCTCATTCAAAAGCCCAGTGGCCGGGCGGCACAATATTGTGCCAGCCATTTAATTGATTTAGGCCTAAGCGTTCGAAAGCCCCGGCATTGTGACATGCAAGGCTGGAATGCCCCCGTCATGAGTGAGTTAAACACCACCAGTATTTCTCGATCAATTAAATTTTAAACGCAAGTCGTCTTCTACAACCTCAGTCCTTCAGGAAAACTCACCTCCAACGAAAGCATCACCAGCACCATTTGTGTCGATGAGCTTCTCAGTGGGGAGTCTCACCACGGGGAATTGTGTGATCTTGCCGTCTGAAAAAGGATTGAAACATTAGCATCACCTTCTGTTTGCTATTAGGTAAAGAAAAGTCAAAGGAGAGTACAACTGGAATTTCATTCTTATTCCTCTGTAATCTACTATGTGTGCCCTAAGGGATTTTAATTCAAGAATGAAGTACATCAATCGTAATTCAATAGTTAACAAAGAGGGATATGATCACACTGATGATAGATAAAGTGATGTGTATGTGAGTGGTTATCAACATAGTCATAGGGAGAGAACAGTTACAATCACATAAAACTTGAGTTCAAAATAAAATTTTGGGTTTTCTGACATTCCTCCAAAAGGAAAAATGGAGGAAACAAATTGTTAGAAGAAACGAGAAACTGTATCAACAATAAAAAATATCAAGAAAAATATGAAGAATACAACTAACCTCTGGCCACAATAATATCTTCAGCTCCTTGTGTGAACACAACAATACGGTCTCTCTTGGAGTTCTTCTTGGGCAGGGCGGCTGCCTTTAGGGCAATGTCTTTTACGTCTGTTGTACCAAATTCGTGGATCTCAGCAAACTTGGCTGCTTCCTGTATATCATTAAAAAAAAAAGGGATAATAGAATGGATCTGTCTTATCATAAGTATTCCACAGTTCATAGTAAGGGGAAAATATACTACAGTTCTCAATGTGAATGGGACTTAATACATTAAAAAACTGGTATATGAACTGGAATTTAATATTTTATGGCATAGGTCTAACAAGGTTCCCCTTCTTTAGAATGGTTACCTAAAAGTTATTCTCTTCTTTGAGAGTTTAGAATCCCTCAATTTACATACTAATCAAGATCGAGTGAAAAGAAATTTGGAACAAAAAGAAATTAACCACAAAAACATATATTTGTATGATATAAAATTTAATCACATTCAAAACCTCTAATTAAAATGCGAGTGTTTCTCACCTAAGATGTCCATTACACCATAAAATAACACAGAACAAAAAAAAGAAGAAAGGGAAAAAAAAAAAAAAAACACTACTACTACTACTCACAGTCTCATTTCCGAAAAGAATATCGATGTAGGGGAAAGCCTTCATCATGGGGTCCTTGAAGAACTCGCAGAGGAATGGGGCCGACAGGTTCATGCTGAACACTTTATTGTTCTCGCAGGCATGTTCACCCACCATCAGGATTGACTCGGGTGACACAGTGAGGAAGAAGCCCTTTGGGAGGAAAGGGACGTTATCAGAGAAAGGAACGCGATAGATGATGACGGTGTTCTGGATTGACAAATGATGTTTGGAGTGTCTAACTTCTAAAAGACGGCACATTTCAGAGCTTCGTGCATATACAGAATAAGAAAACGTGGAATTTTAGTCTACTTTAATACACAATTATGTTCTAATTTAGTTATTTGTGGTGTATAATCTGGAAACTCTTCTTTGGCTGATTTTTGCAGAATTGTTGAGTACATACATACCAGAAAATGATAATTTCTATATTTCTTCCTTTGAGTAATCAATCAATTCATCCATCTATCTATCTATCTATCCATTCATCTACATATCTATTCATCATTCTC
This sequence comes from Penaeus japonicus, assembly GCA_017312705.2. Lineage (NCBI taxonomy): Eukaryota > Metazoa > Arthropoda > Malacostraca > Decapoda > Penaeidae > Penaeus > Penaeus japonicus. Next base: position 55,106 of record BOPN01000425.1, on the reverse strand, counting down.
TCTCTTTTTATCTTTTCATTTTATTTTTTAGATGGTGAGGGAAACTATTTCTTTATGCTTGACAAGTCGGGATCTTTCATTAAAAAAAAAAAAAAAAAAAAAAGCTTACAATCTAATTTCAACTAGGATGGTTAAGCAGAGAGAATCAGAGAGAATGAAAGCAGCATTTTAAAACTTTTTTTTGTTATTGTTAATGATTCTGCTTCTATCATGAAAGAAACTCCAACCAAGTTCAAAAACACCACTAATAAATCATACAAATTCTTTATCAATAAACTCCTTGAACAGACAAAACAAAATCCCAACAAAGAAATGGAGAAAACAAAGAGAAAATACAAATATAATTATGCCATATATAATAAAACTTATCAGAAAAAAAAGACAAAAAAACTAAAACTCACAGAGATATAGTAGAAGTTGGCCTTCTCAACAAGGGCCTTGTTCTCGGCAATTTCCAGGTGAGACTTGGTAAAGTGATTGGCAGCGGCAAGATTGGCTACAAGCGACCTGCATGTTCCACTCTTTGTCACAATAACAGCACACGTACCTGCAGGGGAGAGGAGAGGAGAGGATTGGGCTCAGGGGAGGTGCAGGTGCAGCATGCTGGCTGGCTGGACCTTGAAGCATTAGAGGCTGATGGACAAGGGAGTGTGGGGGGAGGGGCACGCAATGGCAGTGTGAGGCGTGATGCGTGGTGTTGCGTGGTGTTGCATTAGTGGAGGGGGAGCATGGGAGAGGCAGAGGAGGGGGGGGGGGGGGGGGGGGGGTATCCTGTAGAGGCCTCTACTCTGCCAACAAAGTGGCCAGATGGCTTATTATGTTAATTATGGGGTATATAACTTTGACTTGCCATCAAAGTGGGCACGTTTTTTGCTTTATTTGCCCAAAAAGCAAATTAGGGAGGGGAGGGGGGATTCCCTGGCTCTCCCTTGCTAGTCTCAAAAAGCAAGGAGGAGGATTGAAGGAGGTAGGATAGATAGATAGATAGATAGATAGATAGATAGATAGATAGATAGAGAGAGAGAGGAGACAGAGAGAGACAGAGAGAGAGAGAGAGAGAGAGAGAGAGAGAGAGAGAGAGAGAGAGAGAGAGAGAGAGAGAGAGAGAGAGAGAGAGAGAGTGATTGAGGGAGTACTTGCTCCTTGTTATGGGTGGGAGGAGGGTAGGCTCATATGCTCATATTATCCTTAATTAATTCAGATGCAAGATGAAGCAATAAGTTTTTTTCCCACTTTCCTGTTAATTGGAAAAGAGGAAAAAGCATTTTTTTTCCAAAAAGTATTTGTCTAAGACTACTAAAAATATACATAAAAATGGAAAAATAACATTGATGAAAGTGAATGCCCTTGTTACAATGCATAGAAAAAAAGACTAATTGAGAAAAAAAATATGTAGGTATGTAATATATACATATATATGCATACATATACATACATACATATATATATATATATATATATATATATATATATATATATATATATATATATATATATATATATATATATACATAATCAAATATATATAGAGACATATATAAACATACACACATGTATACATATACAAACACACACATGTATAGAAAGCAATCATAAGCTTAAGCACCCTTTACTACTCACTAATGAGAGAAAGAAGAAGAAACACAAGGAAGACAAAAGAAGAATTAATATACCTGCAAATTGACAAATTGACAAAGAGACAAGCAACTGCTAAAGCAACAGCTATCGGGCACTTTTCTCACACAAGAAAAGGAAGACAAAGAAGAGTATGAACAATAAGGAATAATAAATAATAAGTAAAGTTTAATAATAATGATAATAATAATAACAGAATTGAGAGAGAGAGAGAGAGAGAGAGAGAGAGAAAATAGATACATTCCATCAAATAGACGGATTTCTATACCTGTGTCATGCTCATCCTGCTTTTGGTAACGAGCCACGACGCCTGCATCCTCCGCTTTCTTCGCCAGCGTCTTGCCGAACTCGTCCTTGCCGATGGATCCCATGAACGTGGCGCACTTGGGCTCTCTCAGGATCCACTGTTGGAGAAGAGGGTGAGAACGGTGAGTGCGAGGGAGAAAGCTTTGAAGATGGAAATGATGCTTGGTGTGACAGATAAGTTCGAGAGACAAAGATTACAGAAATGAAGAAGGCCGAAAGGAACGAATAGTTTGAAGAGGTCAGAGAGGAGAGGAAGGAAAAGGAAAAGGAGGATGAGGAGGAAGACAGAAAAGGATTGACAGATAAGGATGAGGATGAAGAGGGAAGAGGTGGAGAGATGAGGATAAGGAGGAAGAGGTAGAGAGATGAGGATGATGAGGATGAAGGCAAGAAGGAACAGAAGGAGAAGAAAAACACTATGTGCGAGAGACTAAGAGTAAGGGCAAATTCTGAAAAGAGAAAGAAGATAATGACCAAATTACCTATTCAATTTAACAGCACAAAGTTCAAGCCCTCTAATCATACTAATCTTCTCTGACAGCCTAATCCTTTCATCACATTTATCAAAATACAGATATTACTCTTAAGTACAAAGTCTTTAGCTGATACTGAATCTTAATCCACCCCCTCCCCCACCTACCCCCCATTTAAGTCCAAAGTGTAAATCTCAGAAAAGCATATTATGCAGAGGAATTAAGCACTAATCCTAGTTAGAGAAAACATGTTGGTACTTGTTATTTTGCATGGGAAGAGATGGAGAGAGGGAGGAGGGAGGGAAGGAGTGAGAGAGAGAGAGATAGAAAGGGAGAGAGAGAAAAGGAGAAATAGGGGGAAGAGGGAGGGATAGAGCGGAGAGAAAGAGAGAGAGAGAGAATGAAAAGAAGAGTGGAGGATAGAGAAAGAAGAAAACAAAGGATGAAGTGCATATGTAAGCACAATCACACCCAGCATCTCCCCTTACCTGTGCTACTCTCATGGAGTTCTGTGTGGCTCCCCCGGCAATGTACTCCACGCCCTCCATCTCTGCCATCTCTTTGTACATGGGAATGTGCTTCTCCTCCGCCAGAATAGCATTGTTGGCCTCCAAGTCGTATTTCTTCAGGAAGTCCTCATTGCTGTTGACGCAGATGTCCAGCAGGGGATTGCCCATGCCAAAGAGTATACCTTCCCTGTAGGATCAGAGAAGGAAAATGAGTATTCAGTTTGGAATAATGATAATGTGAAAGATAATTCTGATAATTCTTACTACTATATAAACACATTTTTGCCTATATACTTATTTACATGTAAAAAAAACTTTCCTATAAATAACAGAGAGGTCTGAGACAAACATCATACTGGAACAAAATCAGGGAAATTAAAACCAATGTCTTCATAATACTTTAATTTCTGATAACCTGGAACCATACAAGAGCAAGATAAAAAAAAAAGTACTAAAAGTACTAAAAAAAACTACTACACACACACACACACAATCACCCATCAATTCATGCAATTGTAAACCATACTTTTCCTTTTTCAGTCCTTTCAAGATGTGTGTTCAATATGATCCATAATCATCTTGACCCTATTGTTACTACCCCCTTTCATCTCACTTAAGAGGAGGAGGGGGGGGGGAGATGCTTATCTGTCCTTGAAACGCAATTACCATAAGATCTTGAACAATGATGAGTCTGACGCAATTCCCTTGAGAGAGTTCCAAGTGTCTGTGCGTGTGATGGGAAAAAACAAAAAAAGAAGAAAGAGAAGGAGTCTATATGAGAAAAAGGAGGGAAAACAAGATTAGGAATAGAGAAAATCAAGGGAAAGAAGTTAAAAAATCCTATCAAATGACTCAACGGGCATGTGTGTCAGTCAGTCCACAAAGGCCTTATGTAATACAAGAACAAGATATCAAAAAGGAAAACATGTGAGTCATGTATCCAAAAACAATCAGACGCAATCAGATCAATCTAAAAAACAACAACAACAAACAAACAATAATATCTGTACTTCATTTAATCTGCAAAAATACACAAAAACACATGAGTTTATCCATCGGGGCATTGTGGATCAATAAAAAAAAATCAATCCCACTTGCCATATCCAATTCGCTGATGAAGATTAAACGCGTCGATCTGAACAATAAATAAAAGTACGCACTAAATATAGGCTTTCACATATCACAGCACCCACATCTTGCTATCATGGTCATATCTCTCAGTTGGCGCCAGACTCATTCTGTAAACACTATTGGCAGATAAGGTGTTGTGAAGAGAGAGAGAGAAAGAGAGTGTTCATTACAACATTTTATGCAATAAGCAACATGCTACCCAAAAATGTGAGTAACAAGTATAGTCATGAAACTCAAAGTATCACATTATATATATTATATATATATATATATATATATATATATATATGTATATATATATAAATCTATATATATATCTATATATATATATAAATCTATATATATATATAAATCTATATATATATACATATATATATCTATATATATATACATATATATCTATATATATATATATACATATATATATATATATATATATATATATATATCTATATCTATATATATATATATATATATATATATATACATATATATATCTATATATATATACATATATATATATATATATATATACATATATATCTATATATATATATATATATATATATATA
>BOPN01000425.1:47500-50380 GCA_017312705.2 Penaeus japonicus | reverse complement strand
TAACGGCGTTTGCCCCCCCCCCCCCCCCCGCCTGCGCGCTCTTCCATTCGCCTCTCCTTCTCTTTATCCTCTGCTCTTGATCCTTTCTCTCTTTCTTTTGATGGTTATCATTATTATTGGTATTACTATTTTTATTAGTATTATTGTTATCTTCCTCCTCCTCCTCTTTACCCTGTCCTCCACCTCTTCCTCCTCTTTCCCCTGTAATCCACCTCTTCCTCCTCTTTCCCCTGTCTCCTCCTCCTCCTCCTCCTCCTCTTTTTCCTCCACGTTCTATACTCCTCGCGTCCTCGTATCACTGCCTCCGTCTATCTTTCCTTCCCCCCCTACCCCTTCCCCTATACCCTTTTCCCCCCTCCACCCTTTCCCCTTTTCCTTCCCCCTCTACCTTTCCCCTCCCCCTTTCTCCTCCATGTAAAGCATTCGTTTATTTGTCTATTTATTCATTTATCTATTTATCTTTTTATCTATTTATTTCTATGTCTCTGTATCTCCTCTTTCTCGACCTTTCCGTTTCCCCCCAGCCTCCCTCCTACCTTCTTGCTGCCGCATTCAGTTCTCCAAAGCCATTTTTTTTTCGGATTTATTTCTCATAATGTCTTGATTTATTTAGATTTTTTTGTGTGTGTAAGCGCTGCACTCTTTGTTGTTGTTGTTGTTGTTGTTTTTTTCGTCTTTTATCTTCTGTTCTCTTTTTTCCTCTGTTCGCCCTTCTTCCTCTCCCTCTCTTGGTTTTTCTTCTCGTCTTTGTCTTCATTCTCTTCCTCTTTCTCCTTTTCTTCCTTCTCTTCCTCCTCCTCCTCCTTTTTCTTTTTCTTCTCTTCCTCCTCCTCCTCCTTTTTATTTTGTCCTCTTCCTCCTCCTCCTCCTCCTCCTCCTCCTATTTCTCCTTCTCCTCCTCCTCCTCCTCCCTCCTCCTCCTCCCTTTCCTCCCCTTCCTCCCCTTCCTCCCTTTCCTTCCCCTCCTCCCCTTCCTTCCCCTCCTCTTCCCCCTCCCCCTCCCCTTCCTCTCCTCCCTCCTTCCTCACATGGGAGTATTGGTCTTGTTATAGTGTGCTGGTGATGTGTGTATGTGTGTGTGAACAGCCTGTTTGAAGGCCGAAGCTGGTGTGCACCTGCCGTGGAAAAGAGGGAGAAGGAAAGGGAGAGAGGGAGATGATGATGGGGAGAGGGGGGGAGAAGAGGGAGAAGGAAAGGGAGAGAGGGAGATGATGATTGGGAGATGAGGGGAGAGGAGGCAGAATGGGAGAAGAGGTAGCAAGGGAGTGAGGGAGGAGAAGAGGCAGAAAGGGAGAGAGGGAGATGATGATTGGGAGAGGGGGGGAGAAGAGGCAGAAAGGGAGTGAGGGAGGAAAAGAGGGAGTGAGAGAGAAGAGGTTTAGAGGGAGAATTAAAGGAAGGGAGAAAGAGGGAGACGAAGATAAGGAAATAGAGAGAGAGTTGAGGATAGGGGACAGACCGACAAAAAGACACAGAAAGAGGGAAAAAAACGAGTAAGAGAGAGAGAGAGAAAGTGTGTGTGTGTATGTGAGAAGAGAGAGAGAGAGAGAGAGAGAGAGAGAGAGAGAGAGAGAGAGAGAGAGAGAGAGAATGAGAATATATAACATGTCCATTGTTTGAACGAGTTCTTAGGTCAGGGAGACAAAGGGTCTCTCTCGCCTGTAATTTCTCTCTCTCTCCCCCTTTCTTTCTTTCTCTCTCTCTTTCTTTCTTTCTTTTCCTCTCTCTTTCTTTTTCTTTCTTTATCTCTCTTTCTGTCCCTCTCTCTCTCCTCCCTCTCTCTCCTCTCTCTCTCCTCTCTCTATCCTCTCTCTCTCTCCTCTCTCTCTCTCTCTCTCTCTCTCTCTCTCTCTCTCTCTCTCTCTCTCTTTTCTTCCTTTATTTACGTGTAACGGAATGGAGACCAAACCAAAGAGAAAAAAGATGAAACAGGGTTTAATGAATGGGGAAACGGGAGTGAAAGAGAAGATAGAGTGAAGAGAGAAAGTGAGAAGAGAGGGAGACGGAGGAGAGAGAAAAGGATGAGGGAGAAGAGAGAGAGAAGTGGAAGAGATAGGAAGGGAGGAGGGAAGAGAGAGAGAAAGGGAGGAGAGGGAGAGCGGAAGGGGGAGAAGGGGAGGAGGGAGGGAGAGAAGGAAGAGGAAAAAAAGGGAAGAAAACGAACAAGGAGGCGATGGAGCAGAAGATAAAAAAAGTAAGAAAACTAAGGACAAGAAGGAGGAGGAAAAAACGAAGAAAAAAAAAGAAGAATAAATACAGACGAAGCCGAAGACGACGAACTGCAATTAGAAGAAGAAGAAGAAGAAAAAAAAGAAGAAGAGGAAGAAGAATAAAAAGAAGAAGAGGAAGAAGAAGAAGACGAAGAAGAAGCAGAAGAAGACGAAGACGAAGACGAAGACGAAGACGAAGAAGAAGACGAAGACGAAGAAGAAGAAGAAGAAGAAGAAGAAGAAGAAGAAGAAGAAGAAGACGAAGACGAAGACGAAGACGAAGACGAAGACGAAGACGAAGACGAAGACGAAGACGAAGACGAAGACGAAGACGAAGACGAAGAAGAAGAAGAAGAAGAAGAAGAAGAAGAAGAAGAAGAAGAAGAAGAAGAAGAAGAGGAAAAAGAAGAAGATGAAGTCGAAGAAGAAGACGAAGAGGAGGAGGAGGACATAGAGGAGGAGGAGGACATAGAGGAGGAAGAGGAGGAGGAGGAGGAGGATAAGGAGGAGGAGGAAAAAGAAGAAAGAGTCTTCGGGCCACTGCAGGACGGGAGGAGGACGCCTCATTACCATAAAAACAAACGTGTTCCCAGAAGTGCGACGTTGCCGATGTGAGGCTGGGGGGAGGAAGAGAAAATGGACGAGGAGGAGGAAGAGGGGGAAGAGGTGG
>BOPN01000425.1:27500-37500 GCA_017312705.2 Penaeus japonicus | reverse complement strand
CGGAGAGTGGGAGAGGAAAAGGGGGAGAGGGGTAGGGGGGGAATGTGAGTTGGAAGAGTAAATGGGAAAGGGAAAGGAAGGGTAAGGGGGAGGGAAAAGGAGGAGAAAGGAAGGGAAAGGGGAGAGGGAAGCGAAGGGTAGATAGAGATAATATGAAAAGAAGGGGAGAAGGGTGGATTGAGTGAGTAAGTCACACAGAGAGAGAGAGAGAGAGAGAGAGAGAGAGAGAGAGAGAGAGAGAGAGAGAGAGAGAGAGAGAGAGAAGAATGTAGGCGTGTGATTGAGGCGCGGGCAGTGTTGACCCAGCCTCCCACCTATGCTATAGCGATCCTTAGATCTCCAAATTTAGACCGCCCACGCACCGGCCCTTCTTCCTAATCCTTCCTACTCTCCTCCTCTCCTTTTCTTACCTGATCCTCCTCCTCCTCCTTTATTCCTTACCTTTCTTATCTTTCCTTCACCGTCCCTCTTACCATCCTTCACACACCTCACCTTCCTTATTCCTTATTCTCCCCCCCCCCCCTCATTCCTTTTCATTCTTCATTTCCCTCTTTCCTTCCCCCTCTCCCTCCCACATTCCATTTCCTTTCCTTTCCTTCCCTTTTCCCCTTCTCCTTTCCCCTTTCCTTTCCCTTACCCCCTTACCCTTTCCCCTTTCCCTTCCTTTCCCTTCTTCACCCCTTCCTTTCCTTCCCCCTTCCCCCTTCCCCCCTTCTTTTACTACCCCCTTCCCTTCCCTTCCCTCCCCTCCCCCCTTCCCTTCCCCCTTCCCTTCCCTTTCCTTCCCTTCCTCTATCTTATTCCCCCCTTACTCCTTCCCCTCTTTTCTATTCCCCTCCTCCCTTTCTTCTTCTCCTCCCTTTCTTCCTCTCCTCCCCCTCCCTCCCTCCCACACCCTTTGATCTAGCCTACGTGACGCGGTGAGGCAGCGACGCCATATAAGGAGGTTCTGACGCCCCTCTCCTCTCCCTACCTCCTGAGGGCGTGAGGGAAGGGCGTGCTGGAACGCTGCGAGGAGGAGGTCGGAGGAATATAGGAGGAAGGAGGGGAGGAGAGGGATGGATGAGGAGAGAAGATAGGAGGAAGGAGGAGAGGAGGAGGATGAATGAGGGGAGGAGAGGGATGGATGAGGAGAGATGATAGGAGGAAGGAGGAGAGGAGAGGGATGAATGAGGAGAGAAGATAGGAGGAAGGAGGAGAGGAGAGGGATGAATGGGGAGAGAAGATAGGAGGAAGGAGGGGAGGAGGAGGAGGAGGAAGGAGGAGAGAAGATAGGAGGAAGGACGGGAGGAGAGGGATGGATGAGGAGAGAAATATAGGAGGAAGGAGGAGAGGAGGAGGATGAATGGGGAGAGGAGGAGGAGGAGGAAAGAAGTGGGGGAGGAGGGAAGAGAGAAAAGAAGGAGGGAAAATAAGAAGAGGAAAGGAAGAAAAAAAGTGATAATAGAAGAAGAAGAATATAGAAGGTGAGAGGAGGGTGAGGGGGAGATGAGAGGAGGGGTGAGGGGGAGGGGTGAGGGGTGAGGGGTGAGATGAGAGGAGAGGTGAGTGGGGAGATGAGGGAAGGGGTGAGGGGGGAGGTGAGAGGAGAGGTGAGTGGGGAGATGAGGGAAGGGGTGAGGGGGGAGGTGAGAGGAGAGGTGAGTGGGGAGATGAGGGAAGGGGTGAGGGGGGAGGTGAGTGGGGAGATGAGGGAAGGGGTGAGAGGAGAGGTGAGGGGGGAGAAGAGGGTAGGGGTGAGGGGGGAGGAGGTGCCGGAGTTGCTGATCAGCTCTTTCTTTCACGTTTGGTTGTTTGCTCGACCCGATAAGAAGGGATCTTGGCGATTGATAGCGGGTAAGGGAGAAGGGTGGGGAGGGGAGGGGAGGGGAGGGGGGAGGTATAGGGGATGTGTAGAGGGGGGAGGGGGTGATTCAGGAGTTTATTTGCGTGTGCTTCTTCTGTAGGGTTATATTGTGGAAGAAGAAGGGGGGGAGAGAGGGTGGGGGTGGGGAAAGGGAAGAGGAGGAGGAGGAGGAGGAGGAGGAGGAGGAGGAGGAGGAGGAGGAGGAGGAGGAGGAGGAGGAGGAAGGGGAAGGGGTGGAGGGAGGAGGGAGGAGGAGAGAAGGCAATAAAAAGAGAGAGATTGTATGTTTATTTGTGTTTTTGCCTTTACTGCTGGAATGTTCCGGCAGGAGGGAGGGAGGAAGCGGAGAGCTGCCAAAAATATGAACCGAAGATGAGGTACGTGGTTTAAGGAAGGAGGAAGAAGAGGAAGAGGAGGTGGTGGAGGTGGAGGAGGAAGAAGAAGAAGAAAAAGAAGAGAGGAAGGGGGAGAGAAAAGAGCGAGTGTGAGTGTGTGTGTGTGTGTGTGTGTGTGTGTGAGAGAGAGATAGAGAGAGAGAGAGAGAGAGAGAGAGGGAGAGAGAGAGAGAGAGAGAGAGAGAGAGAGAGAGAGAGAGAGAGAGAGAGAGAGAGAGAGAGAGAGAGAGAGAGAGAGAGAGAGAGAGAGAGAGAGAGAGAGAGAGGGAGGGAGGAGAAATGTGATGGCTTGCATATTTCCATTTGTTTGGGTTTATCTGGCGCAATGTGCATTTGCATGTGCTTGCTTATTCGAAAGTTTGCTTGTTTATGAGGGTGATAACCATGCAAGCAGACACGTATGCATCTATGCGTGTGCATGAGTGCGTGTTTGTGTGTCTATATGCATTAGCGTTTGTGCGTTTAATTTTGCTTTCAGGCAGTCGACTGCGTATTTCCTACGGTTTATATTCGTAGTAGGTAGAGGTGTGTCGAGGCGTGTCTGCTTGGGCGGTGAGGGCGGCGTTCGTAGGTGCTTGCAAGCAGGCGGGGCGAGGGCGGGGCGTGGGCGGTGTTCGTAGGTGCTTGCAAGCAGGCGGGGCGAGGGCGGGGCGTGGCTGGTGTTCGTAGGTGCTTGCAAGCAGGCGGAGCGTGGGCGGGGCGTGGGTGGGGTATCGGGGCGTATGTAGGTGTCCTCTCATACCCGTGCCACGACAGCTGGAACAGTTCCTGCTTTTGTTCAGGTTGGGATTCCTTCCTTATCTCTCCTCTTCATCTTCCTCATACCTCCCCCCCCCCCCTCCCTCATCATCGTCATCATCTTTCGCGTCTTCTTCCTCCTCATCCTTCTTTTAAATTTCGTCTTTGGGAGGGAAGAAGAAGAAGAGGGAGAAGAGAAGATAAACGAAGAGAAGAGAAGAGAAGAGAAGAGAAGAGAAGAGAAGAGAAGAGAAGAAGAAAAAGAGTGAAAGAGAGTGATAGAAAGAGAAAGAAAGAGAAAGAGAATAAGAACGAAAGAGAGGGAGAAATATGAAAGAGAGTGAGAGTAAGAGAGAGAGAGAGAGAGAGAGAGAGAGAGAGAGAGAGAGAGAGAGAGAGAGAGAGAGAGAGAGAGAGAGAGAGAGAGGAAAGAATGAGAATGAGAACGAAAGAGGGAAGGAGATATATGAAAGAGAGAGAGAGAGAGAGAGAGAGAGAGAGAGAGAGAGAGAGAGAGAGAGAGAGAGAGAGAGAGAGAGAGAGAGAGAATGAGAATGAGAACGAAAGAGGGAAGGAGATATATGAAAGAGAGAGAGAGAGAGAGAGAGAGAGAGAGAGAGAGAGAGAGAGAGAGAGAGAGAGAGAGAGAGAGAGAGAGGGGGGGATGGGGGAGGGAAAAGGGAGAGAAAGGACGGATGGAGGAGGGAGAGAGAAGACGGAGGGATAGAGAGAGAGAGAGAGAGAGAGAGAGAGAGAGAGAGAGAGAGAGAGAGAGAGAGAGAGAGAGACCGTTCGACTATCATTCTTAATCACAGTAGAGGAAGCATCGCCATTCTGGGTTAATTGAGACTGCATTTATTGCGGAACGTAGGGGGGAGGGAGGGAGGGAGAGGGGGGGAGGGGATAGGATTGAGGAAATTTCTTCGTCTTATTAGAACGTCGAGTGTTTTTTGTTTGTTTGTTTGTTGGTTGGTTGGTTGGTTGTTCTCTGTAAACTCAAAACCCATTAATCTCGTACGCTCTGTCTATATATCTATCTTTCTTTCTTTCTTTCTTTCTCCCTCTCTCCCTCTCTCTTACCCTCTCTCTCTTTATCTCTCTTTCTTTCTCTTTTTCTCTCTTTCTCTCTCTTTCTCTCTCTTTCTCTCTCTTTCTTTCTCTCTCTCTCTCTCTCTCTCTCTCTCTCTCTCTCTCTCTCTCTCTCTCTCTCTCTCTCTCTCTCTCTCTCTCTCTCTCTCTCTCTCTCTCTCTCTCTCTCCCCTCACTCCTCCCTCTCTCCCTCCCTCCCTCCCTCCCCCCCATCCTCCCTCCCTCCCTCCCTCCCTCCCTTCCTCCCACCCTCCTTTCCCTCTCCTCTCAATCTCTCTCATGCACATATATGTATTTACACACGTGCGTGCATGCCCACACACACATCCACACAGAGACAGACAGACAGACAGACAGACAGACAAATCGGCACCAGTGTCTGGGTGGAATTAATTACCCTTTCAAGTGACTGGTAATTAGAGCCAGGAAGGCCAATTATTTCCCATCACGGCGGTCCTTAATTGCACAGGAAGTGGGGAAGGAGGTTTGGCGCCTCCCGATGTTTTGGGGAGGATGATAGGATGATAGCTTATTGCAACGCCAAAATCTCTTTCTTTGTTTCTCGATTTTTTTTTTTTTTTTTTTTTTTTTTTTTTTTTTTTTTTTTTTTTTTTTTTTTTTTTTTTTTTTTCTCTTTTTCTTTCTATCATTTTCTCTTTCTCTACCTTTCTCTTTCTCTCTCTCTCTCTCTCTCTCTCTCTCTCTCTCTCTCTCTCTCTCTCTCTCTCTCTCTCTCTCTCTCTCTCTCTCTCTCTCTCTCTCTCTCTCTCTCTCTCTCTCTCTCTCTCTCTCTCTCTCTCTCTCTCTCTCTCTCTCTCTCTCTCTCTCTCTCTCTCTCTCTCTCTCTCTCTCTCTCTCTCTCTCTCTCTCTCTCTCTCTCTCTCTCCCCCTCTCCTCTCCCCTCTCTCCCCTCTCTCTCTCTCCCTCTCTCTCCCTCCCTCCTTCCCCCTCCCTCCCTCCCTCCCTCCCTCCCTCCCTCCCTCCGTTCTTCCCTTCTTTTTTCAATACTATAATATGCTTGACCTCAAGATTATCACTTTTGTCAAGATTGGTATTTGAATTTTGTTAATTTATTTTCCCGTGTTTGCTTGTTTCGAATGTTCTTTTGTTTGTTTATTTTGATTTGCTTTAAAGAGTTTTTTTATGTTGAAAAAAGATGCAATTCCTGGTTTGTAATGCCACTGTAACTCATGATACTAACTGGGTTATAGTGTCTTATGATGTATTTTATGAAGACTGTGTCTTCTTATTGTGTTTGTTACTGGTCTATGTGCACCGTTGATGGATAAATTAATGTCCTTGGATGGAAACAGATAAAACGAAAGGGAAATGTAACAATGAGCAACATAGGGGATGGAAATGCAACATGCAATGTTACCGGGTCGTGTTGCAAAGAGAAAAAGGGGTTCAGCGACCTCCCTCCTTCCCCCTCCCTTCCTCCACCCTTCCTCTCTCTTGTCTCCGCCCTCCTCCCTTTCTTCCTCCTTTCCTCCCTCTCTACCTCCACCTTTCCTCCCGCTGTCTCCCCTCTCCTCCCGCTGTCTCCCCTCTCCTCCTCCCTCCTTCCTCCCTCTCACCCTCCTATTTCTTCTTCCGTCACTATTTTGGGTTTTGTCTGAAAGCTCTTCCTCACCCTCTCTTCTGCTTCCCTCCCGCTCTCTCTCTCTCTCTCTCTCTCTCTCTCTCTCTCTCTCTCTCTCTCTCTCTCTCTCTCTCTCTCTCTCTCTCTCTCTCTCTCTCTCTCTCTCTCTCTCTCCTCCCTCCCTCTCTCTCTCCATCTCCATCTCCCTCTTCCTCTCCCTTCCCCTCCCCCTCCCCCTCTCCACCTCCCTCTCCCCCTCCCTCTCCACCTCCCTCTTCCCTCTCCCTCCCCCCCTCCGCTTCTCCTCTCCCTCCAGCACCACCCCTCTCCCCTCCCCCTCATCGCGGGCCCTGCTCTCGTGACCCTAATTGTCGCGTGCAGAGAAAACCCCGGGTCGTTCACAGGCAGAAACGGGCGATATGATGTCGTATGAGTCGCCCTTCTTGTCATGGTGTTAAGGTCGTGTTTTGTTTGGCCCCCTTTTTTTCTTTTTCTTCTTCCTTTTTTTTCCTTTTTTTACATGTTTTAGTTATTTTATTTTCTTTTTTTTTCTTTTTCCATGTTTTACTTATTTTATCTTATTATTATTTTTTTTTTTTGGGGGGGGGGTGGGGATCGACATCGACATTTTGTCTAATACCTCATTAGAGAGATCGTAAGATTGTTCATATTGTTCATCATCCCAATGGTATATATCAACTATACGATCATCGTCTTACGCGTACCATGGGAAGACCTTACGACCGGCCACTGGGGCGAAACATGAAGAAAAACGAATGAAACAAAAGGAAAACCCGTGGGGGAAGTCCGGCCACGGAACACAAATGTCTGGCGTTTTCGTAAGTCAACGGTCATTGTATTCCTACTGCGTAATAGGGACGTCGGGATTGTCAGAGTAATACATACATACGCGGAAGGAAATGGGAGAAGGAAGGGGGATGGAGAAGGGGGGGAGGGGAGGGGGGGAAGGAGGGATGGAAGAGGGGACAGGGGGGAGGGGGGAGGAGGGAGGAGGGGAGGGGGAGATGGGGGGGGGGAGAAGGGGGGAGGGGAGAAATGGGTGCCAGTGCCTGTGTTCGGATGTCTATTGTTTTTTTTTCTCTCTCTTTTTTGGGGGGGATTTCCTAATATCTCTCTCTCACTTTCTATGTATATCTATTTATCTATCTATCTATTTAATTATTTATCTATCTTCGTTCTCTCTCTCTACCTCTCTCTCTTTCTCTCTCTCTCTCTCTCGCTCTCTCGCTCTCTCGCTCTCCTTATCATTCTCCCTCTCCTTTCACCCCCCCCCCCTCTCTCTCTTCTTATCTCATAGGCACTGACACTGACAGCTGAACACGTTTTTTCTCTTCTTCTCTCTTTCTTTTTTGTGTTATTGCAAAGGGGAGAAGAGAGAGAGAGAGAGAGAGATAGAGAGAGAGAGAGAGAGAGAGAGAGAGAGAGAGAGAGAGAGAGAGAGGGAGAGAGAGAGAGAGAGAGAGATTAGGAAGGGGGAAGAGAGGAAGAGAGAGAATTAGAATAAGAATTAGAGAGAGAGAGAGATTAGGAGGGTAGAGAGAGAATGAGAATAAGAATGAGAGAGAAACAAGAAAACATAGGCAGAGAGATGTAGAGAGATTTTCTTTCTTTCTCTTTTGCTCTCTCTCTCTCTCTCTCTCTCTCTCTCTCTCTCTCTCTCTCTCTCTCTCTCTCTCTCTCTATTTTCACTCTCTCTCTCTCTCTTCTTCCCTCCTTCCCTCACTCCCTTCCTCCCTCTCTCTCTCTCTCTTCTTTCCTCCCTTCTTTCTCCGTACCTCCCTTCCTTCCTCCCACTTTCTCCCTCTTCTTTTCGCCCTCCCTCCCTTCCTCCCCCTCTCCCTCCCTCTATCCCTCTCCCTCCCTCCTCCCTCCCTCCCACTCATCCTCCCTCCCTCCCCCTCTCCCATCCTCCCTCCCCCTCTCCCATCCTCCCTCCCTCTCCCCCTCTCCCTCCCACCCTCCCTTCCTCCCTCCCATCCTCCCTTCCCCTCTCCCATCCTTCCTCCCATCCTCCCTCTCCCTCCCACCCTCTCCCTCCCTCCGTCCCTCCCTCCCACCCTCTCCTCTGTTTCCGTCTCCATTTTCCTCTCACTTTACCAAGATCGTCTCGGCGAATGTGTGGTAGGAAGATTATCAAAGGTTTAACCCAGATATGGAAGTCTTTGCTCTGTCAGCGCGCGCGGGCGGAGGGCATCGCATCGCCGTGTTGCCACTCCCGGGGGTTGCAACATGGGCTCTCCCTGCCCTTATCTCTCTCTCTCTCTCTTCTCTTTTCTCTCGCTATTTTTTTTTTCTCACTTTTGTTTTCTGCTCTCTTCTCTTGTCTTTTTTTGGTTTTGTTTTTCTTTGTCTGCTTGTCTTTTTTCTTTTCTTTTCTTTTCTTTTCTTTTCTTTTCTTCTTTCCTCTCCTCTCTCTCTCTCTCTCTCTATCTCTTTCCCTCCGTTCCCCCACTTCCTTCTCCTCCTCCCTTTCTTTTCCCTCCTTGTTTTCTCCTCCTCCTCCTCCTCACTCCTCTCGGGTAGACAGACAGACAGACAAATAGAAAAACACAGACAGACAGACAGAAAACAAACAAACAGACAATAAAACAGACAGACAAACAGAAAAACAAACAAACAAACGGACAAACAGAAAAACAGACAGACAGAAAAAACATGTAAACAGAAGAAAAAAAGACAGACAAACAGAAAAAAACAGACAGACAGACAGACAGGAATCCAAAGAGACCGACGAGAGCGAGCCGATCCCCCCCGGCGCGGCCTGACTCGAAGGGCTGGAGGAGCGAGGGGGATCCTTCCTTGGCTCACGGATCCGGGGGGATCAGAGGAGCGGAGGAAGGACATCGGGGAGGATTTGGACGAGGAGGAGGGGGAGGAGGAGGAGGAGGAGGAGGAGGAGGAGGAGGAGAAGGAGGAGGGGGGGGGGGGGGGAGGGCGGCGAAAGGAGGAGGGTCCTTATTTGTTGTTGTTGTTGTTGTTGTCTTTTTTATGTATTATTTTTCTATTATTGATAGTGATGCTGTTATCATCATCATCATCATCATCATCACAATCACCACCACTACCATCATCACAATCACCACTATACCATCACTACTTGTGCCATAATATTAATAACTACAGGTTTATTATGATGATCCGATGTTGTTACGAAGCTTTGTTTATCATACTTCGTCTTTTGTTTATGATAAACTTCCATTTATTTTTACCTGATTATCATTTTATTTTCTTCTTCTGATTGTCAGTTTTGTTTTAGTCTGATTATAAACTTTATTTCTTTGTTTTCCTGATATTGTTCTGATTATTGAATTGAAATCGTTTATTCTGAATATTATTTATTTATTTATTTATTTTTTTTCTCGCGACAATCAACTGCATTTCTTTTTTCCTGATTGTCAAATTATTATGTGTTTTCTAATTTGATTATGAACAAAATGTTTCTATTTTAATTAAGAACTATTTTCATCCATTTTATTTATGAACTATTTTTTTCTGTTTCGATTATCGTCATTTTTATCCCAAAATATCAACTTCATTTTTTCCCCAAATTACCAACTTCCTTCCCTCCTATTTTCCCCCTCGAAGTGACCCGTCGACTAAATATTTTCCTTTTTTTCCCCTCCTGCAGGTAAGCGTAGACCGCGAGACGGCTTAAGCTCCCTAAGGCCTCGAGCTCAGAAGGTAAACGGAAGGAAAGATTTTTTTTTTTTTTTTTTTTTTTTTTTTTTTTTTTTTTTTTTTTTTTTTTTTTTTTTTTTTTTTTTTTTTTTTTTTTTTTTTTTTTTTTGAGTCGTTTTCTCTCTCTCTTTTTCTCTGTCTCTGTCTGTCTGTCTCTCTCTCTCTCTCTTTCTCTCTCTCTTTCTCTCTTTCTCTCTCCCTCTCTTTCTCTCTCCCTCTCTCTCTTCGTGTGTGGGTTTTTTTCTCACTCATAATTTTTTCCCGTTTGTTATTTGTTTGTTTTTTTGTGTAATTTCTTTTGTTTGATTTCCTCTTTTTTTTATTTTTTTTCCTTTTTTGTCCTTCTTTTCTTTGCACATTTTCCTGTTTTCCCACTGATTTGATTTTCCTTTTCTCTTGTGTCATTTTCTTAGGTTTTTTTTTTCTTCAAATCTTTTAATGTTTATCGATTTTGTTTTTCTTTCTCTATTCTTCTCTTTCTTTTTTGTTTTTATTTTTTATATCTTTCTATTTTTCTCTTTCCTCAAGTTTTTTCTTTAGTTTTTTTCTTCTCATTAGGGAGAGGAAGAGAGAGAGAGAGAGAGAGAGAGAGAGAGAGAGAGAGAGAGAGAGAGAGAGAGAGAGAGAGAGAGAGAGAGAGAGAGAGGGGGG
>BOPN01000425.1:17500-20000 GCA_017312705.2 Penaeus japonicus | reverse complement strand
TCCTCCTCCTCCTCCTCCTCTCCCCTCCTCCCCCTCTCCCCTCCTCCTCCTCTCCTCCTCCTCCTCTCTTCCTCCACCTACTCCTCCTCCCCTCCTCCCCTCTGTGTGAGCTCAAAGTGATGACTTTATGAGGTTTTGTACATGAAGGTCGGGAAATTGAAGGAGAGACGGGCTAGGGTGGAGGAAGGGGAGGGAGGGAGGGAGGGGGAGAGGGAGGGAGGGAAGAAGATGAGATAGAGGAGGGCGGGGGAGAGGTGGAAGGAGGGGGATGGGGTGTAGGTAGGATAAAGACGGGACCTGGGGGAGAGGGAGTGGTAGTGGAGATGAGTAGGGCGGGGAGAGAGAGGGGAGGGAAGAGGGGAGGGGAAGGGGGAGAAAGGGAAGGGAGGGAGGGAGGGAGGGAGGGAGGGAGAGAGGAAGGGCGAAAAGGAGGGAGGGAGGGAAGGAAGAAGAAAGGGGAATAGGAGGGGGGGAGAAAAGAAGGGGGGGTGGCTTGGGGAGGGAAGAAAAAGGAGGAGGAAGAAAAAGAAGAAGAAGAAGAAGAAGAAGAAGAAGAAGAAGAAGAAGAAGAAGAAGAAGAAGAAGAAGAAGAATCTCTCTCTCTCTCGCGCTCTCTCTCTCTCTCTCTCTCTCTCTCTCTCTCTCTCTCTCTCTCTCTCTCTCTCTCTCTCTCTCTCTCTCTCTCTCTCTCTCTCGTCAGATGGCACTGCCTTCCACAACCTTCCATCATCTGCCATCATTCTCTCGCCACCTGCCATCACCTTCCACTTCCACGAACGTATGTTCCTTCTGTACGCCGCTCAGCCTCGCACGACGCCATTTCCTAATCGGTTTTACACGAAGCTCCTTTGGGACTCTTCTATTACCTTTTGCCACCCCATTCCTTCCCTCCTTCCCCCTCCCCTCTCCCCACCCCCCACCCCCCCACCCAAGCACCATCTGTATCATTACCACCGACTTGTAATCCCTCTCACCCCCTCCCCCCGAGTGCCAGAAACAGTCGCGTGCAACAAGTGCCACCGTCCCGAGGGTGCCGTTGGTGTACGTCACGCTAACTGCCGGCGTCACACGTCACGGGAGAGCCGACGCCGTGACAATAGGCGTGCCATTGGCTGCGGGGAGAGGGCGTTCGGTTGTCTGACTGTGTGTGTGTCTGGATGGATGGCTGTCTTTCCTCTACGTGCTATTTTCTTTCGTTCTTTCTTTTTTTTGGGGGGTGGGGGGGCTGATCGGTCTTTGTCTCTCTGCCTCTCCCTCTCTCTCTCTCTCTCTCTCCTTCTATCTCTCTTCCTTTCTCTCTCCCCCTTCCCTACCTTCCCCTTACCTCCCTCCCTCCCTCCCTCCCTCCCACTCCCTCTCTCTCGTTCTTCCTTTCTCTTCTACTTTCTCTCTCTCAGAGAAAGTCAAATGTTCTCAGAGCGCCGGCCAGTAGTAGTGAAGAAGGGCAGACGCGATGACGTGGACGAGTTGTCGCAAACGGCGTGTAAGTGAAACAGGTTCTCGATAAGCGGCGTGACAGCTTAGTGAAACAGGATAGCCAAGGCGGTGAGCAATAACTCGGCAAAAACGCTGAGTCAGGTGGAAAGGGAGAGGGGAAGGGGAAGCTGGGCTGGGGGAGGGGGGGGAGGGAGGGAGGGAGGGAGGGAGGGAGGGGAAGAAGGAAATAGGAGGTAGTGTAGAAAGTTAGGGAGGGTGGGAAGGAGAGCATAGAGCGGGAGAGGGAAAGAAGGAGAGGGCTAAGAGAGAGTGGTGAGAGAAAGATAGTGGGTGATAGAGAGAGGGTGATACAGAGAGAGAAGAAGAGAGAGAGAAAGAGAGATGGAGGGAGAATCAGAATCAAACTTTTATTTCCTTAATGCAATATGGTTATTCTTTAGTTAGCATATGATTATGAAATTCATTGTTAAGAAATAATTAATTAATATATCCATGTACTAGCCGTCAGGCTAGTACAGTGGTAGCGCGCCAGCTTTACATCCCCGTGGTCGGCAGATCCAGCCCCGATCAAGCTCGTGAGTTTCCACTGTCGCCTGGCGGTTACTATTGTGGTTGGGCACCACGGTGGGGAAGGACCAAGCTCAGATCGAGTCAACACTTGTTGGACACACTCACGAGTCCACTCGCTGACTCTTGAATGCTTAAGGTAAATCTCAAAGGGAAGTCAGCGATAATTTTTTATTATTAGTATCGTCATACAGTTTGATACTTAAATAAGAGCTGTACTGGTGGACAGATTCGCTCTAAAGCCGTGCTGTGTGCAATATTGAGTCTGTTCTCTTGGAGGTGTTTGGTGAGTTGAGAGGCTACGGCCTTCTCGAGCACCTGCGATGTTACTGGCAAAAGCGAAATGGGTCGGTAGATGCTAGCATCATTACTCTCGCTCCGATTTTGAAAATGGGGACAGTGATACAATTTTTCCATGCAGTGGGGAAAGTACTAGTCACAATTGAAGTGTTAATTATGCATGTCAGATATGTGATTATTGCTGGAGGAGACTCTC
>BOPN01000425.1:10000-12500 GCA_017312705.2 Penaeus japonicus | reverse complement strand
AAAACCAACACGGCTACATATAAAAATACATATAAAATGTACACAAATAAAGGTCGAATGTTGTGGACAAATACAACCGTTTTTTATCCCAAATAATTTGAGTTCCAATGGATTGGTCATACCCAAAAAAAGAATGAAATAGACTTCAAAATCACCTTCTTGAGTAAAGTGATTTAGAACTTCTAGGGCGCGTGGGGTACCGACAGCAATTGCAATGGCTACTTAAAAGTTGCAACAACACATCCGTTAAAACACGGTCACTTATACTCCAAATAACGAGAATCAGTGGGATTTTTATTTTCATGAGTACCTCAAATTTCCGCCAGACAATTCTATTTTCTCTATTTTTCTCTCATTTTCCCCTCCTCTCTCTCTCTCTCTCTCACTATCTCTATCACTCTCACTCTCATTTTCTGATGTTTACCACTCGTGTTTCCTCTATTTTCATCCCCTCTCTTTCACTCTCTCTCTATGCACAGATGCAACACTTAATTCTTCTCATTCCAACATCACATACGTGATTCACACATATGCTCAGACAAATCGTACATTGCGATACAGTCTCCTCTTGGGGAGCAGAGGAGCAACACCTCGCTCCTCGGAGGAGGATTAACCCTCACTCCAACACGCTTCTGTTCAAGTTGAACAAATAAACCTAAAAGCTGTTTCTGCTAAGTTCTTCACACCTGAAGCCCGACCCTACCAGATCTCTCTCTCTCTCTTTCTCTCTCTTTCTCTCTCTTTCTCTCTTTCTTCATTCAAACCGCTATACTCTCTCTCTCTATCTATCTATCTATCTCTCTATTTTCTTTCCTCTTCCTACCCCTCCCTCTCTCCCTCCCTCCCTCTCTTCCACCCCTATCTCTCTCTCTCTCTCTCTCTCTCTCTCTCTCTTTCCCTCCTCCTCTTCCTACCCCTCCCTTCCTCCCTCCCCCTCTTCCACCCCTACTCTCTCTCTCTCTCTCTCTCTCTCATTTTCTGATGTTTACCACTCGTGTTTCCTTTCTCCCTCGCCCGTCTCTCCCTCACCCCCCTCAGATTTCCCCCTGCTACACTCCCCAACCTCCGTCCTGTATTGACGTCGCTCAGGCAGATTAATGAGGATCGGCCGACTCGTGACGAAGGTAAGGACGAGGAAGTGATGAAGGTGACCTGTCTGTTACAAGCCTCATCTTCGCCAAGGGAATGAGGTCAAACGCGGAGTTGGAGGCGATTTCAGAGCGTTTGCTTTCTTGATCTGGCTGTGTGTCTGTCTGTCTGCCGTTTGCTCTGACTTCCGCTCTCTTTCTCTTTCTCTGCTGTCTCTCTGCATTTCTGTCTCTCCTCTCCCTCTCTCTCTCGATCTATATATCTATTCATCTCTATATCTCTCTTTCTCTTCTTCTACCTCTTCCCCTTCTTCTCCTTCTCTCAATCTCTATGAATCACAGAAATATCCACTCAGCTTTCTTGACCTCATTTGCGAACCCTGAGACCCCGTCCTCCCGCTGTCCCTTGATTAGGTCAGTGCCGACCTCGGTTGATTCGGTTAACCCGGAGTGATCTGGCTGAGTGCGAGCGGCGGGCTGAGTTGGATCGATTTGATTAACCCCGATTAACACGGGAGCCGAACCGGGCGCTGTCGCGATGAGTCTGTAGAGACATTCACGTGCCTCCCGCATGGCCGCTCCTTCGGTGGAGAGAAGTAGGGATGCGCGCGAGGGTATTTGGAATATGATTTTTTTTCTGTACATTCACACACATGCAGGCGCACACATGTACACACCTCATGTTTCAAGCATAAACAACCAAATCGTTCATCATAATGAAATAAATTAGCTATTGAGTTTTGTAGAATTCCCCTTTTTTCCCCTGTCCTATTCAGCCGCTTAATCTTTAAGAAATCGTATCTTCGTAATAAGTAATTAACTGCCAGTAATTACGGGTTTAAATGTGTTTTTGTGGAGAAGTTCGCAGTTGGGTGGTTTTACTTTATGGTTGGCGTTCTCTTTACGAAATTATTTCAGTGTTCTTTTGTATTTGTTATTGATATTTTGATTATTGGTGTTGCTCTTGTTATTGTTAGTGCACCTGCATCATTTTGGATTTCGTTATTTTGATGATGATAATGATGATGCTGGTGATGGTGTTGGTGATGATGAAGATGATGGTGATGATTATTATGATGATGATGTTAAGGGGGAGGGGAGGAAGGGGAGGAGGAAAAGGAGAAGAAAAAGTATTAGAAGCAGAATTAAAGAGAGTGAAAGGAAGAGGAGGAAAAATAAGATATATTAAAGGATGATCAGATGAAAAAAAATATAGATAAAAAAAGAAAAACAGAAATAAGAGGAGAGGAAGGAATAGAGAACAGAAAAAAAGAAAGGAAAAGTAGGAAAAGGAAGAGAGAAGCTAAGATAAGATAAGATAGAGAAACCGTAGGAAGGAGACGAGAAAAGACAAACAAATAAAAACAAAGGATATAAAAGATAAATAGACTTACCACCGACACATACAACAA
>BOPN01000424.1:501962-508594 GCA_017312705.2 Penaeus japonicus | reverse complement strand
AGAGAGAGAGAGAGAGAGAGAGAGAGAGAGAGAGAGAGAGAGAGAGAGAGAGAGAGAGAGAGAGAGAGAGAGAGATAAAGAGAGAGAGAGAGTCTATATCGCCAAAATATTTCAAGGAGAATTTGCGACACTTCGCGCCGCTGTTTGTTACCCAAGAGCGATTAGATGTTTAATTAAAACAGACTACATGTAGTGATTTGCATATAACTGCATATACATGACTCTCGACTGTACAAAGATTCAGCCGTTAGTGAGCATGCACTAGCACGTACAGACATACACACACAAACACCCCCCCTCCCACACACACACTCATACACGCACACGCACGCATACACACACACACACACACACACACACACAAACACACTCTCACACACGTAAACACAAACACACACACAACATACACAGAAACGTACATCCACCCCCTCCCCACACACACACACGTGCACACGTCGACACAACATCCGTGAACACTTACACTATACCTGTACTCGAGTACACACCCACTTACACCTACCAAAACAACAACGACAACACCCACCAAAGCACCCCTAAAACAACACTGATGTGCCACCACCAGCAACCGCAACGAAAAAGCCCTCGTTGCAAAGCTCAACATTCGAGATGCAAGCAAGCTCTTCGGATCCACCACCTCGAAACACCTTAGCAAGACGAATTTTATGCCGAGCCTAGCCGTGATTGCAGGGATTCGAATGCATGGTCCTGGATCTTTTTTCCCGCGCTTCAATAATTAATTCTTATTTTGCTATCTTAACGACTGCCTCGAGGCCTCCCTATCCCTCTTGCCCTCAGCCCACTCTCTCTCTCTTTGTTACTCGCAGTAGGCCTTCGCTGCAATAATCAATAGCAAAGCCTATACACTGCCGAAGTATATTCGTTCCTGTTTCAGTCCCGGTCAAATCTGTGGTATGTTTGGTGTGTGGTATGATGGGACTACTTGACTGCTAATAGTACTGATGATAATTATAGTAATTCTTATAATTATCATTATCATTATTTTATTTTACAATTATTACTAATGTCATTGTAATCACTATTTTTACTATTACTGCTACTACTACTATCATTATCATTTTCATCATACTTATTATTATCATTATTTGTAGTATTGCTATTGTAATTATTATCACTACTATTTTCATTATCATCATTATCATTATTGTCATTATCATTATCATTATTGTTACTATCATCATTATTATCATTACATTAATTATAATCATTACCATTACCGTTACCACTATTAACGTGATTATCACTGTTATTAATATAAACATTATCATCATTTTTATTATGATTATTGTTACAATTATCATTACTATTACCATTGGTATCATTATCATTATCATCATTAGTAACATTATCATTACATCTTTTATTGTTATGATTTAAATAATCACCATCATCATCATTATCATTATTATTACCATTATCACTATCATTATTACTATTATCATGATTATTATCATTATTATTATTATTATTATTATTATAATTATCATTATTATTATTACTATTATTATCATTATTATTATTACTATTATTATTATTATCATTATCATTATTATTATTATCATTATTATTATCATTACTATCATTATTTTTATCATTATTATTATCATCATCATCATCATCATCATTATCTTCATCATTGTCATCATTATTGTTTTATAATTATTATCTTTATCATTATCATCGTCCTTTCCTTTATCATTATCATTATCATTATCAGTAGTAGTATCATCGCTATCATTATTATTATCATATATATCCTTGTTATTAATAAGATCATTATCATTATTATCATACTAATACTACTATCACTCAAGGAAGAACACAAAAGGGTATATCTTTTTTCCCGATTTTTTAAAGGAATATTTTTATACGAGGCCGGACGAATTATTTTTTTTTGTCGTGACACCGAAAGAATAAAAAGGTTTTCCGATATTTACATTTTTCTTCCTTCGTATCTTTTATTACTTGTTGTTGTTCTTCTTCTTCGTATTCTTCTTGGTTTTCTTCTCCTCCTCTCCTATTTTCGTATTAAAATAAAAAAAATTCTCTATTCCTTCTCTTTCGTTTTCTTCGTTTTTTTTCCCTTTTCTTCTTCCTCTCCTTATCCTTCGTCTTCTGCTTTGTCTTCTCCTCCTCTCCTATTTTCGTAGCTCCTTCTCCTTCGTCTTCTTCTTTTTCGACTTTTTTTCTTCTCTCCTATTTTCGTATTTTCCTCTTTTCCTTCTCGTTCGTCTTCTTCGACTTTTTTTCTTATTCATTTTCTTTTACTTGTTTTTTTTTCTTCATCCTCGTCTCCTTCAGCTTCATCGTATTTTTTGCGTTCGCCTTATTCTTCGTGTTCGAGTTTCACCAGTTGCACCACACCTCTCCCTCTTCCTTCTTCTTCTCTTTCTCTTTCTTCCTCTCCTTCTATTTCTATTTCTGCTCCTCCTCCCCTTTCTCTCTCTCTCTTTCTTCTTCTCCTTTCCCCTCTCTCTCTCATCTCCCTATTTCTCTCTCTTACCTTCCTCTCTCCCTACCCCTCACTTTATCTCCCCTCTCCCTCCCTCCCTTATGCTCCTCCCCATCCCACTCCTCCCTTCCCCTCCCTCTCCCCTCTCCCCTCCCCCTCGCCCCCCCTCCCTCCTCCCTCCTCCTCTCCCCCTCTCTCCCCCAATCCCCCCTCTCCCCCCCCACCCGACCCACCCGACATCGCCGCCTCCGCTCCACGACCTCTCTGGCCCGAATTAATGAACTCTCGAGCGGAAGGCGATAAAGAATGCACAAAAGACCCCTCTGTAGATTCTGTATATATTTTCTAAACTATTTTTCTTCTTCTTCTTCTTTCTACAATAAAGAAAAAAATCTGATGGCTATTTTTTTGCGGGGGGAGAGGGGTTAGGGTAGGGTAGGGTAAGGGAAGAAGAAGAGAGGAGAGGAGAAGAGAGGAGAGGGGAGGGGAGGGGAGGAGAGGGGAGTGGAGGGGAGGGGAGGGTGGGTCTTCTGTGGAAGGTGGATGGTAGACGGTGTTAAAACCTTGTTTGGTTAATGTCGAAAAATTGGACTAACTTATGTTGGTTGAAAAGAATTATTGTTTTTTAAAAATCTTTCTATTTATTTTTACCTTCTCCCCTTCCCTTTCATCCTCACACCCCTCTCTTGTCTCTCTTCCTTATCCTCCCCCTCTAAACTTCTTCTCCAGGCTAAGACGAGGGGAAACTTCCCCCTCTCCTTCTCCTCTCCTCTTCGCTCTCATTCTTACTTCTTTTCCTCTCACTTTCCCTTTTCTTCTCTGTTATTCCTCCTCTCCCTGCTTCCCCTCTTCTTCTCTCCCATTCAACTCCTCCCCTTCCCTCTTTCCTCTCTCCATCTCTCCCTCCTCTTTCCATTCTTCCCTCTGTCCTTCCCTCCCTTCTGCCTCTCCCCCTCCTTCCCTCTTTCCCCTCTCCATATCTCCCTCTCTCCCTCCCCATCTTTCTTCTCCCTCCCCCTCCTCCCTCCCCACTCCCTCTCGCCCCCTCCCCCGTCTCTCTCATCTCGGTCCTCTCCCCTCCTACTCTCCCCCTTTCCCCTCCTCCCCCCCCCTTCTCCTCTCCCCCCTCCTCCCCCCCTCTCCCCCACCCTCTTCCCCTTCCCCCTCACGAGGAATGGATCGATCTGCCACTGATCAAGTACGCCTGATTCCCAAGGTAACTCAGTTACTTAAGAACATCGCGAGGGGATCAGAGGGGAGAAAATCTGCCAGTCAGGATAATTGAATGATTATTTCGTCAGTGATAGAAATTAAGTCACATGCCGGGAAGGGGGGGGGGGGCAGGGAGAGGGATGGGGAGAGATGGGGAACGGGGGAAGAAGGAGGGTGAAGGAAGGATGGGGAGAGAGGGGAAATTGGGGAAGGAGGAGGGAGAGGAGAGAGAGAGGATGGAAGGGAAGAGAGAGGGGGAAAGGTGAAGGAAGGGGGGAAAGGGGAAAGGAGATGGAGGGGGAGAGGGAAAAGGGTGAGGAAGGGAGGAGAGGGGGATCGGTAAGTAGGAGGGAGAAAGTAAGATAGATAGATAGATAGATAGAGAGAGAAAGAGAGAAAGAGAGAGAGAGAGAGAGAGAGAGAGAGAGAGAGAGAGAGAGAGAGAGAGAGAGAGAGAGAGAGAGAGAGAGAGAGAGAGAGAGAGAGAGAGAGAAAGGAAAGAAGGAAAAACGAAAAAAATAAAAACGAAAGAAAAAGAAGCTGTTTGGAAACCTGGAGGAAGATTCAGCCTTTAAATTTTAAATAAGCAATAGAACGATTTATGAATAATGCAATGAGAGGTAATGAAAATGGATAAAGGCAAAAATAAATAAATGAAGAGTATAAACACACTCGGTATTCTCTCTATAAACATCATCATTGTCATTCTCTCTCTCTCTTTTTCTCTCTTTGTTTCTCTCTCACTTTGGAGATCTCTTGATCCCCTGCCGATCGCGTTACCGATATATATATATTCATACATACATACATACATATATATATGTATATATATATATATATATATATATATATATATATATATATATATATATATATATATATATATATATATATATATAGGCCTATATATATATATATATATATATATATATATATATATATATATATATATATATTTATATATATAAATAAATATATATATATATATATATATATATATATATATATATATATATATATATATATATGTATGTATATATATATATATATATATATATATATATATATATATATATATATATACATACATATACACACATATATATACATACACACATATACACACATGTATATATATATATATATACACACACACAAATATACACACGAACACACACACACACACACACACATATATGTACTGTATACATTTGCATACAAGCATTCATTGAAACGTTACATTTTCACTGAATTAAATTAGTGGCGCTTAAGTAGTTTCCTCCAATTCTCAAGAAACTGTGAGCGAATATAAACTAAGAAGTGCCCGAGAAGTCGTCATTAATACAAAGGGATTCGAGTCTTATGAACCTTGAGCCAACACTTCGAACACTTATGAGACAACACTTCGAACTTTTCTGTTACGTTCGACGAGGTTTATGCTCTTCGGCCGCGAGAGTAAATGCCACGAGCGAAATCAATAGCCGCCGATGGAAGGTCGATATGTAAGAGGTATTTGATAGGACCTGCATATGTTTTCCTTGATTAACATGGGACTCGTTCGTTCGATTTGGTGAATGAATACTTAGAGACCTGCGCTATGGACTGACGGATGAATAATTGGGGGAGAAATCGTGCTGTTTTCGGCGCTATATTGAAAGAGAGAGAGAGAGAAAGAGAGAGAGAGAGAGAGAGAGAGAGAGGGAGAGGGAGAGGGAGGGGGGGGAGAGGGAGAGGGAGAGAGAGAGAGAGAGAAGAGAGAGAGAGAGAGAGAGAGAGAGATAGAGAGAGATAGAGAAAGAGAGAGCGAGAGAGAGAAAGAGAGAGAGAAAGAGAGAGAGAAAAAGAGACAGAGAAACAGAGAGAGATAGAAAGAGAGAAAAAAAAGAGACAGAGAAACAGAGAGAGATAGATAGAGAAAGAAAGAGAGAGCGAGAGCGAGCGATGTCAGAGCTAAGCAGCCGATATCATCAATCACAAAATCAAAGCCATGCTCTTAAAAGACGCAGAATTCAGTAGTCCTTAAAAACGGCGGACTCGTCCTCATCTCGCCGAGGGTAGAGGCGGGCGAGTCTCAGCTCAGACTTTTTCCTCGTCAGAATAAATGCGAGAGAAGAAGGATCCGGTAATTATTCTGTGGAGTTGATGAAGTGCTTTTTTTCCAAAGAAGAAGGAGAGGAGAAAGAGGAAGAAGAAGAAGAAGAAGAGGAAGAAAAAAAAAGAAAAAGAAAGGAAGAGGAAAAGGATGAAGAAGAAGAAGAGGAGGAGGAGGAGGAAGAAGAAGAAAGAAGAAGAGAAAAAAAAGATTATGAAGGAAGAAGAGGAAGAAGAAGAAGAAGAAAAAGAAAAAGAAAGAAGAGGAAAAGGAGGAAGAAAAGGAGGAAGATGAAGAAGAGGAGGAGGAGGAGGAAGAGGAAGAAGAGGAAGAAGAAGAGGAGGAAAAAGAAGACGAAGAAGAATGTGAAGAAGGGGAAGAAAAGGAAAAAAAAAGAAAAGAAAAAAGAGGAAGAAGAAGAAACAGAAGAGGAAGGGGAAGAACGAAAGGAAAAAGAAAATAAAAACTCTCTCTATTTATCTGCTATACCTTTGAGAGGAAGATATAATGGGACGTAACCCCGCCTGCACACTTTTGAGAAGAATAATTATCGTGTTTTTTTTATACACTTTTGCAGTTTGTCTATTAAGTGTGAGGATACTGGAACTGTTGGTATATAAAAATATTGCTTTCCAGATAACTTACTAAGTCTAAAAAGTTATCTTCTTTTGATACAGAACCTCTTTGTTTGGGAGAATAATGAACATGGAACACCGATCGAAAAAAAAAAAAAAAATAGATAGCTCTATGGTTGCTTTATTGTGTTGCAAATGTATTTCCAATTAACATCTCTGATAATGGGAGACTTATAGCAATCAACTTTTGATACTATACATA
>BOPN01000424.1:479462-491962 GCA_017312705.2 Penaeus japonicus | reverse complement strand
TATCTTTCCTTGAAAAATATCTTTCCTTGAGATATATCCCACCTTGAGAAATATCTTTCCTTGAAAAATATCTTTCCTTGAGATATATCCCACCTTGAGAAATATCTTTCCTTGAGAAATATCCCACCTTGAGAAATATCTTTCCTTGAGAAATATTCCACCTTGAGAAATATCTTTCCTTCCTTGAGAAATATCTTTCCTTGAGAAATATCCCACCTTGAGAAATATCTTTCCTTGAGAAATATCTTTCCTTGAGAAATATCTTTCCTTGAGAAATATCTTTGCTTGAGAAATATCCCACCTTGAGAAATATCTCACCTTGAGAAATATCTTTCCTTGAAAAATATCCCACCTTGAGAAATATCTTTCCGTGAGAAATATCCCACCTTGAGAAA
This sequence comes from Penaeus japonicus, assembly GCA_017312705.2. Classification (NCBI taxonomy): domain Eukaryota; kingdom Metazoa; phylum Arthropoda; class Malacostraca; order Decapoda; family Penaeidae; genus Penaeus; species Penaeus japonicus. Next base: position 491,567 of record BOPN01000424.1, on the reverse strand, counting down.
CATCTTTCCTTGAGAAATATCCCACCTTGAGAAATATCTTTCCTTGAGAAATATCCCACCTTGAGAAATATCTTTCCTTGAGAAATATCTTTCCTAGAGAAATATCTTTCCTTGAGAAATATCTTTCCTTGAGAAATATCTTTCCTTGAGAAATATCTTTCCTTGAGAAATATCTTTCCTTGAGAAATATTCCTCTTTGAGAAATATTCTTCCTTGAGAACTATCCCACCGTGGGAAAAATCCCTCTTTGAGATATATCCATCCTTGAGATACATCCCTCTGTGAGAAATATCCTTCCTTGAGAAATATTGCTGCTTGTGAAATATCCAACCTTGAGAAATATCCTTCCTTGAGAAATATTGCTGCTTGTGAAATATCCAACCTTGAGAAATATCCTTCCTTGAGAGTATTCCCTCCTTGAGAAATATCCCTCCGAGATATGTATATATATCCCACCTTGAGGAAAATCCCTCCTTGAGAAATATCCTTCCTTGAGAAATATCCTTCCTTGAGAAATATCCGTCCTTGAAAAATATCCCTCCTAGAGAAATATTTTCCTTGAGAAATATCCCTCCGTGAGAAATATCCCTTTTTTGTGAAATATTCATCCTTCGGAAATATCTTCCTTTCTTATCACTTGATATGAGCAAGAGAGAGACTGTGATGGCGTTAATGGTGAACGAATTTCAATGACGATAATGGCTTCACGAGAAGAGTGATCGTGATGCAATGAGGCGATGATGAGGAAATATCATGGGACTGATGGTGAGGACGGAATTCGTGATGTCTCTCGCCGCCCATCTGGCACACGCGGACTCAGGTAGTAACACTCCTTCCCAGGAACTGCGCCTCGAGCTGATTAGCGAGAGAAGGTGAGATACATAGAGAGAAAGAGAGACAGATGGAGAAAGATAAAAAGAGAGAGAGAGAGAGAGAGAGAGAGAGAGAGAGAGAGAGAGAGAGAGAGAGAGAGAGAGAGAGAGAGAGAGAGAGAGAGAGAGAGAGAGAGAGAGAGAGAGAAAGATATATATATATATATATATATATATATATATATATATATGTGTGTGTGTGTGTGTGTGTGTGTGTGTGTGTGTGTGTGTGTGTGTGTGTGTGTGTGTAGAGAGAGAGAGAGAGAGAGAGAGAGAGAGAGAGAGAGAGAGAGAGAGAGAGAGAGAGAGAGAGAGAGAGAGAGAAATAGAGAGCAAGAGAGAGAAAGCAGTATAAAGGGACACAAAAACAAGGAGATTCCTCGGGAGCGGCAGGTCCCATCTGGTCATCACAATAACCTTAAAAGCATCTATTCCTGAAGCTTGTGTGGGGATATGTTGACCTTTCGGGAGCTCGGCAGACGCGGGAAGACCACAGCCACATATTGAAGCTCAAGCAAATCTAGTCCAAAGGTTCCTCCAGCCTTAGTATCCCGGCTCAACCCTAGCATGATCCCCTATTGTGATCAGGGCCGGAGCCTCGTCCCTCAGGGCTGCTTCCCCTCGCAGAGAGTGCGAGATCCTCTGGCCTTTTCAGTCCCCTCAGTGTGTTCTCGCGTGTTCCTTACGCAGGAGTGCCACTGTGTTTATCCAAGCGTGGTCTCGCGGCGTGTTCTTTGGATGGCTTCTCAGGATTACCTTTTACTTATATATACTTGTATATGTGAACATCCACCTGCCCAGGCACTTTATTAAATGCTCTTTGACTCACGCCATTGGGAAGAAAGATGGACAGCAGTAGGCAGACTTATAATTCCAGTGTTAGTAAACTTCCCGCTCTAAATTCCACAGCTTAACTAACCTCATTATATATAGCTGTGTTATATCTCTGAAGAATTATATCAGATAAGTTTTACTCAGAGGCATAAAGTCATGTGACGAGAAACTTAGGCATCTTAACTCAATTAACCCGAGCGCGTGTGAGGCAAAGCTTAGGGCGACTTAAGGCTACGGATTTGCCGCTAAAACTTCCCATTGAGACGTTGCTCGTTCCGGTTGCTTGCCATTGGGATTGATTTCACACTGCGTTGAGGATCCTCGGAGATGCTCATGTTTGTATGTGTGTGAATGTATAGGTATATATATATATATATATATATATATTTTTCGGTCTCAGTGTGACATTTATGAAAAGTTATACTATAATCCAGAAAAGGCTAGTAAGTGCTGGATGAGCCAAATGTCAATAATTTATACAGTGGCCATCCTTTTTCAAAGATTTTTGACATTCTTGTATAATTTGATTCTCTATTATAACCTAACAGCTATGTTTTCCTTTATTCATGTGCTATGAATGATATTCAGAAAAAGGTAAACATCATTTATATTTTATATTTAAATTCCTATGGCAAGAGGAGTTTATGTAGTTATGATCTTCACCTTTTATCTAACATGATAACTTGTATTCATAGAACTAGGAAAGTATTCCTGATTACATTTACTTATTTGGGAGGGAGGGTGGTATATATATATATATATATACATACATACATATATATATATATATATATATATATATATATATATATATATATATATATATATATATATATATATATAAATATATGTATATATATACACACACACACACACACACACACACACACACACACACACACACACACACACATACACATAAACACACACACACATGTAAGTGTGTTCACATGAACATACTATATCTATAGACACATCTATCTATGTGGTTTAACTGTAATATACGCATTATGATAACGCGCTTACACTTACAGATATCATAATTAGAATATCGATAACCATGCTAGTGATAACGTATTTTGTCTAAGCAAGAAAGCTAAAAGAAAAGGATAATTACAATCAACACTGAAAATGCACGTAAACATGTTCTAAGAATAAAACCAGCTCGTGACTTCGCTACCTGGCAATTATTTCTAATTATCAATTATCAACTTCTATTACGTCCTTTGAATCCAGTGCAACGTCAACACCCGAGACCTTTCATTGTCAATCTGCAAATACGACAATATTGCACCAGCTTTTTTTATATATCATTTTTCCATTCCATTCATTAATCGATTTATCACCGTGTTTATAAAGGTATACTTCTAGTTGTTGCTGTTACCGTAGCAATAACAACCAATCTTAGCGAAGCAACATTTGTGACACCAACGATAATGAAGGATAAAAATAAGGAAAAGATTACCATAGCAAAAACACACACTATCCCTAACTGACAATGAAACTACCACTAACAACGAAGAATTACGTTTCCCAAGAACATAAATCTCACAAAACTCATCAACTTCGACGAGCAGAGATTTTACAGTTGACGACGAGGTCCGCTGGATGTCCCGAATCCAGACCGATCGACCATTTGGATATTGCTTCGCCTGTCTCGCAGCCCCAGCCCCGACCCTGTGTGCGGAAAGGATAAAAAGGGGAGAGGGCGTGGGGAGGAAGAGGAGGGGGTAGGAGGAGGAGGAGGCAGAGGAAGAGGAGGAGGTGGAGGAGGAGAAGTAGGAGGAGGAGTAGGAAGAGAAGTAGGAGGAGAAGGAGGAGAAGGAGGAGGAGGTGGAGGAGGAGGAGGAGGAGGCGGAAGAAGAGGAGGTAGGAGGAGGGGGTAGGAGGAGAAGGAGGAAGAGGAAGAGGAGGAGGAGGAGGAGGAAGAGGAAGAGGAGGAGGAAGAGGAGGAGGTAGGAGGAGGAGGAATAAGATGAGGGAAAAGGGAGGTGGAGAAGGAGTTGGAGCAAGAAGAGGAGGAGGAGGAGGAGGAGGATGAAGTGGATGAAAGAATGAGGGAGTTGGAGGAGGTGTAAGAGGGCCATGGGGACGGATGGAGAAGGGTAAGGGGGAGGTGGAAGCGTGGGAGGAGCTGGAAGTGGAGGATGGGAAAAGGGGGGTGATAAAGGAAAAAAAAAAGTGAGGAAAAGGGGAAAGAGGAACAGAGAGGAAGGAAGAGGAGGAGGAAGAGTAGGAGGAAAAGGCTTGAAGCTGAGTTGCTATAACGCAAACAGAAACAAACAAAACAAAACAAAACAAAACAAAAAACAAGCCAATCCTTACTCCATAGAGATATGGAAGTTGCCCAACCATACTGTTATTAAGGGTCGAGCGCATTCAGAAGTCGATGCTCAAGTGAAGTCGAGCGGAGGGCGGAGGGGCTGCTACGCTGTTGTGAAGAGGGATGGAACGCAGATCAAGTGCCGACACCCCAGGGACGCGGTAGGGGTCGCTCGCCCATAACATTGACGGGACTTCGCTTCGACCTTAAGACGCGTTGCGCAAGCTGGCGTTACGACACGGAGGGGTTTGGGAGTGCCTCAAGACGGCTATTGTCTCTCTGTCTCTGTCTGTCTGCCTGTCTCTTTGTCGTATATTTATGCTTATCGTCCATTCAGGATGATGATCATAGATTCTGCCCATCGAGGCAAGGACATCTTCGACATTCTTATATAACAGTCAATATATAAACCTTATTCCAGACTCTTTTTACGCAGAAAGGGATGCTGGGAGATATCTTAAAGCTCACTCCTCTTTATACTACAACCTATGCCAAAATACTGTACTATACAAGTTTGCAAATATATTACCGTGCACCTACACCAAAAAAGAAAGAACCTGTAATGCAAAGAGTAGCAAAATTCCCTTTCTTGTATGTAATGTACAACTTACAGAGCTATTACTTCTCCATAGGTAATCGATAAAGTTTATACAATTTTGTTGATCAGTTCTTACCGATGAATTTAAGTAAAATACTCTCTCTCTCTCTCTTTCTCTCTCCATCTCTCTCTCTCTCTCTCTTTCTCTCCATCTCTCTCTCTCTCTCCCCCCCCTTTCTCTCTCTCCCCATCTTTTTTTTCTCTCCTCCCCCCTCTCTCTCTCTTGTCGATTTCGGATCTCTCCCCTACTTCACCCGCTCATGCTCCATCTCCCGAGCACTTACTTGCTTTCCACGGACACTCAGACTCGCCCCTCTCTCTCAATCACACTATGTATGTATATTTCTGACAGCGACTGTGCATGCAGATTATATGACTGCATTTTATACTATACAATTTTATTGATTAATAATTCAATATTCGCGTATATCTATTTATCACTTTTTTTTCTCGTTCTAATGATTATTTTCTTTACTCTTTAGTTTTACAATGCTTTTGACGAGATACTGTCATGTGCTGGCCTGTATGTCCATGGTGAGTTTTTGTTTTCCAGGCGTTCTGTCTGAAATTGGTAATTATTCCATGTTCAACACTTCAGCTCCTGACAGCATGGCATATCTCTTCCGCGTCAGCAGGCGTCAGCGATGGAATAGCTAGCTGACATGTCACTCAAACCTGGACAACACAGCCACGACAGGCCACAGTTCCCTGTCTTTGGTAAAACGTAAAAAATATATATATATTTTGGATTCTGAAGGACGTTTAATACCAATCTCCAAATCTAATCATAAATCAATCAGCTCATCAGCTTAACAAGATCTTTTTTTAATCACTCACCAAAACGCTTTCCCTTTACTGTTGAAGCGATTAAAGTCGTCAGATCGTGCTTCAGCGCTCCTCATGATTTCTGAATCCCAGGCGACCTCCCGTCTGACAGCGGCTTCTCCAAGGGCCTCTGGCTTCTCAGCAATACGTTGTGGCATTTCAGTTTCGCGCGGCTTACGCAACCGTCTCCGCTTGATCCTGGCTGCGCGTGCGCCGTCTACTCACATCTAATCACATGTCCACGTCATTACACAGCGTCTCCAATCAACTGCACAAACTGTATTATTTCGGTAATGTTACAATGAAGATATCTCTTCTATCAGCAAATGACATGATCTGCATCGATGCTTTTCTTGGGCCTTCAATTACTGAGGACGACCAGATGTGATACATTCATCTTTAACATGAATCTATGTTCACAGTATTTTGTGTGTTTCGCCGATCTATGGGGAAATGGGCAACATTCCAACAATTTACATTTCAACCCTTATGTAACAACAATTATATGAATCGTGGCCGAGGGGGCCTTTAAGCAGAGAGAAACTATGATGCAACTCACAAATCAAAGAGAATTGCTTTTCGCTATAACATCTGTTAGTGCACATTAAAAAGGTAAGGAAGCCATCATATAAGCAATATCAATTATAAGCCTAGTCTCTTCTGCTTTCTGCAGCCACTTGTACTACTACTATCTTGCTTGAAAAATTAAATCTCTCTCTCTCTCTCTCTCTCTCTCACTCTCTCTCCCTCTCTCCCTCCTCCCTCCCTCCTCTCCTCTCTCTCTCTCTCTCTCTCTCTCTCTCTCTCTCTCTCTCTCTCTCTCTCTCTCTCCCTCTCTCCCTCTCTCCCTCCCTCCCTCCCTCCATCCCTCCCTCCCTCCCCCCCCTCTCTCTCTCTCTTCCTCCCTCTCTTCCTCCCCCCGCCATTTCTAGGTCTGCCGCCAATAGGCGTAATAAATTGATTAAATAATCTCTCTCCCTCCCTCTCCCTCCCCCCCTCTTTCTCTGTCTCCCTACCTTCCTCTCCCTCCCTGTCTCTCTCCCACTCCCCCCCCTCTCTCTTTATATATTTATCAAACTATAGATGATTATTTCAGAAGAGACAAACCTCAATCCACTGCTTCAGACACGCACATCACATATTCCGGTTACAAAATAAGGGAAAATATTTGCATGCTTGTGATGTTGTTTTAACTGATCTAGTCTTCGTTTACCCTCAAGCCTCTTACAGTGAAAAGACAAGTAAACAGTGAAAAAAAAAGAAAATCGAGATAAATAATGAAAAGATGTTTTAGATATTTTATGTATGTAAATTCTTGATTATTGCTATTGTTATAATCATTTAAGCACCATTGTTTGCCCTACCATTATCATTATCATCATCATCATTATTTTTATCCTCATTGTCATTATCATCATCATTATCATTAATGTCATCATGATAACAACAATAATGATGATAACTGTTATGATAACAATATAAATGCTGATTATCATTATCATCATAATAGTTGTTATCATTATCATTAATGTCATCACTATGATAACAGCAATAATGATGATAACTATAATGATAACAATACAAATGCTGATTATCATTATTATCAATATGACTACCATTTTTATGATAATAGTGATAATAGTTATTCTTATAATTATTATCATTTTTATTATTATAATCATTATCATCATCAACTTCATAATTATTATCATTATTATTGTCATTATCATGATTATGATGACTATTATTACTATTATTGTTGTTGTTATTATTATAATAATAATTTTTATTGTTATCATCATCATCATTATTGTCATTATTATTATTGTTATTATCGTTATCATTATCGTCATCATTATTGCCATTATCATTATTGTTAATATCATTATCATTATCCTCATTATCATTAATATTATCATTATCATCATTATCATTATAGCCATCATGAGCATCCTTAACATTGTAATCTTTTACGTAATAATCTAAATCCATATTCTCGTTTCAGAAAAAAATGCATTTCCCTTTTCATATAAACCTTTTTATTCCAAAATCTGGCAGGCTCTTATACGGAAGAGAATTTTCTGGTGAAGAATATTCTTGACATAGTTAACAGGAAAAATGTTGCTTTATTCACCTACGTATTAAAGTCATCCATTTCAATATTCTATACGGTGTTATGTTTATTTGTGGTAGATAATGGATTTGGTTAGTAAGGCAAGACTGATGTGAAAGTTTGATCGATTCGTGATATCGATGCCATTTCGGATATCAGAGTTGCATGATGTTTGTCATGGTGGCTGTGTTGATGCTTTCTCTCTCTCTCTCTCTCTCTCTCTCTCTCTCTCTCTCTCTCTCTCTCTCTCTCCCTCTCTCCCTCCCCCCCCCCCTCTCTCCTCCCTCTCTCCTCTCTCTCTCCCCCCCCCCCTCTCTCTCTCTCTCTCTCTCTCTCTCTCTCTCTCTCTCTCTCTCTCTCTCTCTCTCTTCCTCCCTCTCTTCCTCCCCCCCCCCCCATTTCTAGGTCTGCCGCCAATAGGCGTAATAAATTGATTAGATAATCTCTCTCCCTCCCTCTCCCTCCCTCCCCCTCTTTCTCTGTCTCCCTACCTTCCTCTCCCTCCCTGTCTCTCTCCCACTCCCCCCCTCTCTCTTTATATATTTATCAAACTATAGATGATTATTTCAGAAGAGACCAATTTCAATCCACACGCACATCTCATATTCCGGTTACAAAATAAGGGGAAATATTTGCATGCTTATAATGTTGTTTTAACTGATCTAGTCTTCGTTTACCCTCAAGCCTCTTACAGTGAAAAGACAAGTAAGCAGTGAAAAAAGAAAAGAAAATCGAGATAAATAATGAAAAGATGTTTTAGATATTTTATGTATGTAAATTCTTGAATGATTATTGCTATTATTATAATCATTTAAGCACCATTGTTTGCCATACCATTATCATTATCATCATTATTTTTATCCTCATTGTCATTATCATCATCATTATCATTAATGTCATCATGATAACAACAATAATGATGATAACTGTTATGATAACAATATAAATGCTGATTATCATTATCATCATAATAGTTGTTATCATTATCATTAATGTCATCACTATGATAACAGCAATAATGATTATAACTATAATGATAACAATACAAATGCTGATTATCATTATTATCAATATGACTACCATTTTTATGATAATAGTGATAATAGTTATTCTTATAATTATTATCATTTTTATTATTATAATCATTATCATCATCAACTTCATAATTATTATCATTATTATTGTCATTATCATGATTATGATGACTATTATTACTATTATTGTTGTTGTTATTATTATAATAATAATTTTTATTGTTATCATCATCATCATTATTGTCATTATTATTATTGTTATTATCGTTATCATTATCGTCATCATTATTGCCATTATCATTATTGTTAATATCATTATCATTATCCTCATTATCATTAATATTATCATTATCATCATTATCATTATATATGATCCTTAGCTGTTATAAATCACGTAATAATCTAAATCCATTTTCTCGTTTCGAAAAAAAAATGTATTTCCTTTTCATATAAACCTTTTTTATTCCAAAATCTGACAGGCTGTATACGGAAGAATTTTCTGGTGAAGAATATTCTTGACATAGTTAACAGGAAAAATGTAGCTTTATTCACCTACGTATTAAAGTCATCCATTCCAATATTCTATACCGTGTTATGTTTATTTGTGGTAGATAATGGATTTGGTTAGTAAGGCAAGACTGATGTGAAAGTTTGATCGATTCGTGATATCGATGCCATTTCGGATATCAGAGTTGCATGATGTTTGTCATGGTGGCTGTGTTGATGCTTTCTCTCTCTCTCTCTCTCTCTCTCTCTCTCTCTCTCTCTCTCTCTCTCTCTCTCTCTCTCTCTATCTATCTATCTATCTATCTATCTATCGAACTATCTATTTATCTATCGCTCTTTTGTAGATTATCATGTTCTTTCTAACTCTCCAACTACTATGATCATTAAAATATTTCATCCTTTCGATAAAACCCTGGACTCCCCCCTCAAAAAAAGAAAAAAAAAAAAGAAGAAAAAAAAAGAAAGAAAGAAAAAAAAAAAAAAAAAAATGCGCACAAGCACTAGAGCAAAGAAATGCCTGTGATCAAGAACACTTGAACGTCGATCTCACTCGAACAACGGCAAAGGATCGCAAACTGAATTGCAAACACTCGATTCAACAATGCCAATGAATGGGCGAGGAGATGATGGCCAGAGGTCAGGAATGTTGGACATGTGAGGCGGAGAAAACGAGGAATTTTCATTAATTCATTTTTTTCATTATTCATTTTTTTGTCTGATGATGAACTTTCAAAAATTGTTCGAACTGACATGACTTAAATTTTCGTTTATCATGAAGACATGCAGAAATAGACTAAGATCTGTAGGGCTTTTGATAACCTGATTAAGGGGAAATCAAGGGATAAATATTGTTAAGCTACAACGACAGTAAAACGTGTGAGGTCAAGGTTAAGAAAAAAAAGAAAAAAGATCCTTATGTTATTTTCCTAACAACTTGCCACGTGTCAGTTACAAGAATTCCTACTATGATTTCGTTTTTCCACCAGAAGTTTCATTTTAGTCAAAGGAGAAATATTATCATTTGAAAAAAAGTACTTTGGACAGGTATTTGAAAACCTTGAACGTAAAAGCAAAACTTTCCATGACGTGTATCTAAAAATCTAAAACTTCAAATGCGTTGGTCACTCTCGCAAGAATTTCACTGCAAAGTCTGTGCTAGACGTAGACAGAGAGAGAGAGAGAGAGAGAGAGAGAGAGAGAGAGAGAGAGAGAGAGAGAGAGAGAGAGGAAGAACTAGAGAGAAAAAGAGAAGATATGATCACTCGATCCACTTAAAGAAATATAATCCATCTCAAGATCCCAATATCACTATAATTCCAGTCCTGAGGATCCGCTTCCATCAGCTTCCCTCATTTCCTCCTCCATCTATATTCTTAAAACCGACTTCGTAATATCAACCTCCATCATCCCTCATCCCCCGCGATTACTCTCCAGCCTCTGTCTCTTGCGATGTCACTCACCCTCGACGTCCCCCTCCGTTTCTCCTCTCCCCCCTCCCTCCTCTCCCCCCTCCCTCCTCTCCCCGTCACTTCCTTCTTCTATTCCTTCCTTTCCCCCCTCCCTCCTCTCCCCGTCACTTCCTTCTTCTATTCCTTCCTCTCCCCTCTCCCTTCCCTGCTTCTATTCTCTCCTCTCTTCTCTCCCTTCCCCCTTCTCCTCTCCTCTTCTTTATCTCCTCTACCTTCCCCCTTATCCCCTCCTCTCATTTCCGCTTTTACCATTATCCCCTCCTCTCTCCTCTGCCTTATCTCCTCCTTACCCCTTTCCCTTCCTCCATCTCCCTTATCCCCTCCTCTCCCCTCTCCCTTCCTCCTTCTGTCCTCCTCCCCCCTCGCCTCCTCATGTCTCGTGGCCTCCCCCCTCCCCCCCCGTGCCGTGTCACCCGTCAACGTCTCCTCGGCTCTTAACTCCCGCCCTCGCCGCCCTGTTGGGGACACCTCCACATATTGCACTTAAATTCACTTACCGGAGGCAGTCGTCCTTCACTTCGCCTCTTACGGGGCTAGGGCGTGGGGGGAGCGGGGGTGGGGGATGGGGCGGAAGGAGGGGAGAGGGGGATCAGAGGGGGTGGGGGCGGATTAAGAAAAGAGGAAGGAGAGGGAGGAAGGAAAGGGAAGAACGGGAAGGAGTTGGGGGTTGGGGGTTGGGGGTTGGGGGTTGGGGGTTGGGGGTTTGGGGGTTGGGGGTTGGGGGTTGGGGGTTGGGGGTTGGGTGGTGGGTGGTGGGTGTGGTGAAGGAGGAGGAGGAGGAGGTGGAGGGAGCGTACGAAAAGAAAAAGAGGAAGGGGAATAAAGGGCTTGGACAAGCGGGATAAAAATGGGAATAACGAGAGGGTAAGAGGAATAGAAGAAAGAGAAAAGAGGTCGGACGAGAAGGGGAAGACAAAGAGGGAGAGAAAAAGGCGAACGAAGAATGGAATGAGGGGAAGAGAGGGAAGAGGAGATGAGGGAAGAGGGACGTATGAACATTGGGAAGGAAACGAGGAGGAAGAAGAGGAAGTTCACAGTGTCTCAGCCGTCGTATCTGATATCAATGAACGTCGATTGCTCTTGCACTTAGATAAATATGTATATCGTTATGAAGCTATGCAACTGCATTCTTTTTCCTATTTCACGTCAATAATCGCATTGCCCAGTTACATTCTTTGCTGTGTGTGTGTGTGTGTGTGTGTGTGTGTGTGTATGTGTGTATGTGTGTGCAAGTGTGCGTGTCTGTTAGGGCACCATAAACATCTTCGACATAAACACGATAAGACATATTCGTCCCTAATCGGCCGCAACACCCACATTAACGGAGGGGAACCCGTAGCCTAATGGGTCTTTCACGGCGGAGATTGTAGGTTCTCCCAGAGAGATCGGAGCGAGAACACACCTCCTCATGTCGGGAGTAAATCTAGTTCGTGTGCATTTCGCTTTATGGAGGATTGTGGCGCTAATGGATTTTCTGATGCTAAGGTTAAGATTTGATTATGCATTATTTACCTCTCCTGTACGAGTAAA
>BOPN01000424.1:471962-474462 GCA_017312705.2 Penaeus japonicus | reverse complement strand
TATATATATATATATATATATATATATATATATATATATATATATATATATATATATATATACATATCAGTAGACACATATTCACTCATTTGTTGCCACGGAAAACACGTACACATCCACTTTGCATATATATGGGCATCTCAGTCGTCCATCCATTTACTCATCTAAATGTTTAAGATGAATTCAGGCAATGAATTTTCAAACTGAACAATGTGTTTATGCAAGGTGCAAGATTGATCGCAAATGTGCAACGTGCAACGCAAACCCTTGTTAACATAGGGCCTATTGCAGAGGAAAGATTCACAGGGAAAACGTTTCTTTCTATTCCATCGTTATTTCCTTTTTTATGAAGATCGATTTTCCGTTCCCTATCAAAGACCGAGTGGCATGTTCGAGTCACTCAGGACTCTTGACATGGGAGACGTGTCCTTCACCCTCTCCCAGCCCTCGGACTCTCCTCCGCCTCCTTACGAGACTCCTTTATTTATAGAGAAGTAGGGGAAGGTAAATCAAAGAGAAGGGAAATATCTGTCGATATTCTTTGGTATGTTCTGTGAGCTCGGGGCGGCGTCGGGTCATGACTTGTGGGAAGCGGGGATGTCCCTTTGAGAACGGTCGACAGCTCTCATTTCGTACTTCAGAGTGATCTCTTGAGGTTGCAAGCTATCTTTAGCTGTCTATCTTGCCTTTGCTCTTTGGTTATTGCGGGCTCTCGTTCTCGCCATGTTTATGCGGCTCTCATAACCTCCATCATACTATATTTAGCATTGTCGTATTCTCACGCGTCGTATTGCAATTATAAAAAACACGATCTCCCATGGTTGTTTTGAATCTATGAAACGAACCAGATCTTCGATTCCCTACTCTTTGCCTTCTATCCCTCCCCCCCCCTCCCCCTTACACCCTCCTCCCCTCTGGAAAGTCCCTCCCTACAGCTCCAACCAAAACAAAAGATCTGTGCGGCATTTAACCTCGCTCCCTCTCTCCCTTCCCCCTTCCACCCTCCCTCCCTAGCTCTCTCACTCTCTTTCTCCCCCGCCTCCCCCCTCTCTCCCGCTCTCTCTCCCTCTCTTTCTTCCTCTCCTTTAAAAGCGAAAAAGATGAAAAGGAATGATATATGAATAACAATGATTTGGAACGAAGGGGAGACTTTGTACGCAACAAGGTGGGGGTGGGGGTGGGGGGTGGGTGGGGGGGAACTAGAGTGAGTGAGGGGAGACCAAACGATGGAGAGCTACAGGTGGAAGAAATAATCAAGAGAATGGAGTAGAATGTAATTATGAGAAAATGCAGAATAGAATGCACTGTCTGATATTACAAATAAAACTGGGAAGAAAAGAATAATATAGAAAATGGTAAGGAAGAGATAAAGCAAGAAAATAAAAAAAGAGGATAAGAATAACAAAAATAAAAAGATGCAAACGAGGAAAGAGTAACACGAGGGAAAGAAGGGGGAGACTCATTAATGTATTTTCCCTCAAGTTGATCCGCGTCGAAAACAATTTAAGACGCGGGAACGCACCAGCCTTCCAGATGTCTCCTGCGCTCCCGCCCGGACGCCCCTGGATCTCCACGGAATGCAAGTCACGTGCTCAGACCTCGCCCGTGCTTAATGGCTCCCATTTTCCCATCAGTGTTACTGTATTTTTGCCGATGGCTTGAACATGAAGGGGTCGTGAGCTGTGAGGGAGTTCGGTTGTGTGATTTGTGAGGTGTGTTGTTGCGTCAATAAGGTTAATTGGAATAGTATTTGAAGTGAATAATATCCGTGGAAAACAAGTTCTTATGTTTAACACATCGATCTAGTCTGAGGTTTTCCCTTAGACTTTAATTTATTCAAATTCATCGAACTTCATATCAACATAAACAGCGATATTTTCCATTTCGAATTACAATATCAGCTTTGAATATATGCATCTGAATTATGAGTTTTGAATTATGTTAGTATGTAAGTGGTATGTGAGCAGCTAAGTGTGAAACGTGAGAGATATAAATGAAGTGGAAATAAATGAAGTGACGGTAAGCTAGCCTATGCAAAAGGAAGAAACAACAAAGCGAAAGTGAGCGGAAAGTGAATATAAGTCAAATGAAATGTGTCGGGAAAATTAGCCAACAAGGAAATCTTCAAAGAGCCCTGTACACTTCGTTATGAAAGGGCGCTTAAGTGATTACGGGGAACAGTGTTCGAAGAGGACGATGTTAATGATATTATCCAAGATGTTAACGTTACATAGAAGGTTTAAAATGAGGTAGGTTATGAAAGGAGACGCAAACTCTCCTGATAATAATAAAAAAAAAAACTTCTATGACAAATATTCAAACCCAAACATCTCTAGACACTCGTCCTGACGCGTCTTCCTTCCGTCGAACATCCTCCAAGACACAAAAGATTCCGCAAGAGACGAAACGTTGTCGAGAGTCGCGAGCGCCTGCCCTCGGTCTGCCACTTCGGGGAAAGAGATCAAAGGCAAATTGGAAACGTCAGGCCATTAAGGATTAG
>BOPN01000424.1:446962-451962 GCA_017312705.2 Penaeus japonicus | reverse complement strand
TATATATATATATATATATATATATATATATATATATTTATATGTATATATATATATATATATATATATATATATATATATATATATATATACATTTACATATATATATATATATATATATATATATATATATATATATATATATATATATATATATATATACATGAATGTTTTATATATGTATATATTCATATATATATATATATATATATATATATATATATATATATATATATATATATGTGTATATATATACACACACACACACACACACACACACACACACACACACACACACACACACACAATACACATTATACCACACACATACACACACACACACACACACACACACAACCTTACTGATGCTTGTATAATAGCATTATTTTCTCAGTGCGTGCAATTGCGTCTACATAAATATACATACACACATAAACGCAGTCACATAAGCACTAAAAGAAACACACAACACACCTACACGCAGTCACATAAACACCAAAAGAAACACACAACACACACACATATATTCACAGTAAACACACTCCCACACACACACGCAAGCTGAAATGCCTCCGACGTCCTTCCACAAGTCTTCCTTTCCCGTATCCTGCGAGATCTACAACACAGGGGCGGCTGAAGCGTCCTGTGAGCCCACGGGGATCTCCTCCTCCATCAGGAGAGCCCTCTGGGGGACGCCCTCGTGGGACTTGCGTGGGGATGGATCTCTGTGTGCGGGAGGATATGCGTCCGAGAATGGCTTTTTAAGGGTGGCTTGAGGGATCGTGCTGTGTGTTTTTTGGTTTTTTGGTTTTTGTTTTATGGGCTGTAAAGGTGAAGATGAAGAACAGAAAGAAGGAGAAAATAGAGAGGAAAGAAAAATGTGTGTATATATATATATATATACGTATACACACACACATAAATATGTATACATATACGTATACGTATACATACATACACACTATATTCATCAATTTTTAAGTATATGTAAGCATACATTTATAGATATACAGTACACACACACAAGTGTTTTACTGTATATATATAAAGTGCTCTAACATGAATTCATGACTCTTCAGCGTTGTTTAATCACCAGATGGTCTTTGATTGGCAGGTCTGAATTCGTGCAACATTTTCGCAACTTGCAGATATGAGGCTCCCGAATTAACATTTGATTGCGAGCTGTTCATTAAAGCTCAGAGCGCTGCATATGTAATACGTAATAATAGACTGGGATATTAACTGAATATGCCAAGTTCATTATCATTTATAGAGTGACCTAGCTTGACCCACTGATACCCAACCGAGAGCCCTTATCTATGTCTTGGCTGTATTTCAGATGGGCTATCATATGTGACCATCATATATAGCTCTGTCGAATTAATTCAATCATCATACTCATAGCCGGAGCTACCCACGAGGCTAGTGTTTTTTTTTAACCTACGGCCTAATTTTGGCCATTCCAAATACTCGTGGCCCACTGCCCTCCAGTGGCCTAGATTCAGATGTTCCCGGCCCCCCTGAAGGCTGCCAAGGCCCACGGTTATATGATGACGATAAAATCATAATAACATAATCATTTTTTTCTTAGTTATATATCATTTGTGAAGCTATGTACTGGATTGAATTTACCGTAATTAAATCTTATCATGTTGTATATCTTTTTAAAAAATAGTAGACTAGATTAAGAGGTCCGCGGCCCCTCTAGGAATTGCAAAGGGCCACGGTATAAAACCCACTGCACTAGGCAACCTGAGCAACCGACTAAGGAGCAAAGCACCTTGGACCAAAATGCAGGCTCCATCATATCACTCGAGTGGTCATTAGTACCCTGTAAAAGGAGATGGCGAATGTGCACCGATAAACATAATACCGTTATCCAAAGCATCTTGTATATCTGCCTTATCAAAACTCGTTGGGCGCCGGGTATGCCCTTACTGGTCTCCACTTATCACTTAAGGAAAGTAAGTTTAATTTGGATATTTCATCCATTTGTACACATGTATCGTCTAAGAACAAAATGGTAACAGTCTAAAATGAAACCTTACAATTCTAGACTGATACCGTTGCCTGCCCTTCCTATCTCTCTTGCACACACAATTGAAGATTGCGTGAGAATGAGGGCAGAGAATGTGGTGAGAGATATGATCGAAAGCTTCATGACCAGCCCAATTCACAAAAAAAAAAAAAAAAAAAAAAAAAAAAAAAAAAAAAAAAAAAAAAATCCAAGTTGTCCGGCGCTTTGCTCGGTGTTCATATCGGGTAATTCAACCTCGGAATAAATTCATAAAGTTCTCGTTGCTAATTATAATGGATTAACTAGATATACTGTGTGCTACACCACGCACCATTGTATTTAGATTAAGATACGGCCGGTGCTTGCCAGTAATATATCTTGCTTTGTGCAGTTTGTTACCTTACACGACAAACAATGAACTGCCATTTCAATGTATTCCAATATAGTTTCCTTCCTAAATTGGGGTAATCGATTGGATTTATCTCTTCGTTTGTCTAAAATCTTCGTCCCTCGTTCATCTAATACCCTCGTCATGTTAGACCTTCGTTTGTGCGATGCCTTTGTCCTGTTAGACCTTCGTTTGTGCGATGCCTTTGTCCTGTTAGACCTCAGTTTGTGCGATGCCTTTGTCCTGTTAGACCTTCGTTTGTGCGATGCCTTTGTCCTGTTAGACCTTCGTTTGTGCGATGCCTTTGTCCTGTTAGACCTTCGTTTGTGCGATGCCTTTGTCCTGTTAGACCTTCGTTTGTGCGATGCCTTTGTCCTGTTAGACCTCAGTTTATGCAACTTCTTCGCCCTCCTAGACGGGCTTTTGAGAAAATTCACCCCGTCTCCCGTTAATGAAATCTCCTCCTTTGCAGCGAGCAGATGCAGATAAACAACTGTGCAATTTGGGAACTTATTAGGGGAGCTTAAGGCAAGGTAATGCCGCTTGCTTTTCCGATATCCTCCTATGCAACATGAGCCGCTTTTCATAACAGTAGCCGACGTGCTGCTTTTGGGATCTTCTGGATAGCGCTCGCCAGGGGAGGCAAGCAGAATAATGTGTGAGAGGTTGGTTATGGGATGGCCACGCAATGTAGAAAGACAATGGGTATTATACAGTGGATCAAAAGCATACAGACTCTGTCAATCTCTCTATCTATCTAACCACCAATCTATCGATCTATCTATATATTATTCTATATATATGCATTATGTGTTGTTATACACATATATATTGATAGATAGATGGATAGATAGGTAGATATATAGATACATACGTATTTCTCTCTTTATATATAAATATTTTCTCGGTGGTTTCTCTAACTACAATACACAATTTTCAAAGTAAACGGCTTCTCCCTTTGCAAACAGACGGATGGGTTAGTCTTCATATGTATAAAAACTTCCATATAAACAAAATATACGCGTGGATGGCAGGGTTCAGCCATATAGACTCAACAAATGGAATATCTTTCTTCTTTGTCATAATTTGTAATGCTATACGCATACAAACACGCTCATACACACTCCTCTCTTCATACTCTATTCTTTTCAAATGCGTATCGAAAGCGAAACTTGGAAACCCAATCATCCTGGCATTGTTTTCAAAAGTCCTTATAAAAAAAGACCACCTCTTTCGCCACACGCCTCATTACGGAGCAGAAACCTCAGCGTCTTAGTTCCGGGTTGCGTCATTCCGGTCGTGAAATGTCAGGGCGAGCCCGTCTGCATTCCGCTCCCGGCCCAACGCCCTCTCGGAATGACTACGAGTGCAAAGCCGAGTAATCGAGCTCTGTCGACGGCTCGGTGATCCCGTGATTAGTCTAAATGAAAATACATGCCGAGCTGACACACCGCCCGGACTGCAGCTCTGCCGTCCAGGTCCTACTAGTGGAAGTTCTTGCTCTCATTCTCGCTCTCGGAAGGCCGTCATAAATGTGGTCAGTGTAACGACGGGGTCAACCTCTGTACGCTGCCGTGATGGGGTTCATGAGGGTTCATGAGAGGTAATGAAGAGACAAGAGGATACTGATGAGGATGTCGCTTGACGAGGTGATCAAACCCTAATGAGCATCTCCTTGGATATTGCAGGGTTCGTGCTTTAAGTTGATTGGACCGAAGGACTTGCGTCAGCAAAAGGTACCGACGCGGCTGAAGTAAAGATTCTTACAATATAAAATTATTGTTGTAAATAAGTTCACTCGAGGGAAGAAAAAATATTTACACACACACACACACACACACACACACACACACACACACACACACACACACACACACACACACACACACACACACACACACACACATATATATATATATATATATATATATATATATATATATATATATAACACAATGATAACCTAAATGGGCCAAATTGAAGGCAGAGGCGAATGAAGATAAAATATTCAGTAAATCGTGCTCTGTGGCAGCGTTAACAGCCTGTCTCCCGGCCGGCTGCTGCTGTTGCTGTGCGCTAAATGTCCGGCAGAACTGGAATTGTGTGGACCTAGAATTACTCTTGTAAATTAGCCATAACATTGTGAGATTTCATTCCTCCCATGTTAGCATTGACGCTGATAGACAGTCGTGATGATTACAATAAAAAAAACAATCTGTGTTTATGTCATAAAAGAATGATAATGAGAGCGACGTTGAATTTATGATTATTTCAACTTTCATCAAGGACAGCCAATAATAGTTTTCCTGATACACATACTGACAACAGAAAATTCTAAAAATAGAAACAATGACAATGATAAGACCGGTAATAACTACGGTGGTGACAATGGTAATCAGGATAACAACATATATTTGTTATCCTATTTGTTTATAGTTGCTTTATAGAAAATATTTCTATGTTTTCAAGCCACTTTGTTATATCAAACATATGCAAAAAGGGAGAGGAGAAAAATGCTGACATTTCAGCTTTTAGTTCATAATCAGTCTTTTGCCATGAACCATGTATCTTTATATATATACATATATATATATA
>BOPN01000424.1:401962-409462 GCA_017312705.2 Penaeus japonicus | reverse complement strand
ACGATAACAATAATAATAATAATAATAATGATAATAATAATAATGTTAATAATAATAATAATAATAATAATAATAATAATATTGATAAAAGTATTGATAATAAGAATGATGGTAAGAATGATAGTAAAGATAAAAATGATAAAAATAATAACTAACAATAAATAATAATGATAACGACGATAAAATAACAACGATAGTATGAATGATGACAATGACGATGATAATAATAATGATTGTGATAGTATGTATGCTATTACTACTTCTTATAATAACAATGATGCTAATGATTATACTAATAACAATGAGGGTGATTATAATGATAATTGAGAAAATAAAAATGATGACGATGAAAAAGAAAATCATAATGATTATGATTATAATGATGGTGATAATGATAAAATAAATAATGATTCTGATAAAAATAATACTCGATCAGTAATAAAGAAACTGGTCTCTGACAAATTAAGTCAATAAAATAATGAATCTATAATCTATTGCTCATGAACGATGGAACTGGCATTACATTGAGACATTTATCATAGGGAATCATCAAGATAATCACGTGTTGAGATCGTGAATAATCAATAGAAAAAATATCACACAACCAGATGTTTAATCTAATAGGGAGTTCGAGTATCATCTGGCAGGGGAGGAACAATTGGTTATTCTATGAACCTAATTACAAAAAAAAAAAAAAAAAAAAAAAAAAAAAAATCTATTGAAATACCTATACTGACAAATTATCTTTTTCCCATCTATCACTAAATTTTCACTTTTCCTTCACTTAATTCTCAAAATTAAGGCAATAATTTACACATGAAGGCTAAAAGTGCCTTTAGATAGTTACTCCCTACAACAGTTTACTGAATATATAGCCTTTATACTATTTTCATAAATTTTCTTTCAAAATGTTGAATGTTTATGATTGCAAGTGCGATAGAATTTTACCTTCACTCGATTAAAAAAGTTAATTCATTCATTTGTCTTACTTGTCTCATGTTGGTCAAGTCACTTGAACTTCTCTCCTCCCATGTCTTACGCCCTTTTCCTCTCTCTTTTCTCCCTCACTGACATAGAAATCTGACCTATACCTTGATATGATGACTATCTATGGCGATACATCATGGGTCAGTCTCCCCCTTTAACAACAATAAAAGCTATATGGCACTATATTACCTTCTATTTATATATTTTTATGACACCGTTACCTTCCTTCTATTGTTATAAAAAGGGACCATTCTGTAGCAGTTCATTAGTTGACGCTCCATAGAGGTATTTAACTTTATATATTCACATCACTCTAGTTTATTAAATGTAGTCTTGGGTTTAATTTTGGTATATTCAACAAAGTTTAGTTTTACAAACACGACTCCGAAGAGTTGGTGCTCTGGGCCAGCCCATCAGAATCAAAATAAATGAATCGATAATAATGATAATTATAGTAGGTACAATAATAAAGATGATAACAATAATAACAGTAATGATAATGATATTAGTGAAGAGTATGACCATCAATATAACAATCATGATAAAACAGTATAAACATTAATAATAGTATGTTAAAGATAACTATATCATATAGTTTACTGAGTCATGTTGAATGACGTGACTACTCACAATATACAAAAGATAATGATATAGATAAAATAACGATAACAATAATAACAGTATTAATAGTGACGATAATGGTAACGGTATCAATAATAACACAGTAGTTATAATAATTGTGGCAATGATTACAACAACAAAATAACAACAATAAAGATTACAATAACATTAAAATTATTTAGATGATGATAACAGTAACAACAGAAGTGATGATAACAATAACAATGAAACAATTACAATTAACATTAGTGGAATGTTAATGTTGATAATGATAAAATTGCAAAAACTAAAATGATGATGTTCACTGTGGATATATGAGATCAGTGTGATAATATCGGTCACTATCATGATAACTGAGATGACAATCCCAATATCAGTGATTATAAATGAAGCAATAACGGTACCAATGGCAATTAAGATGACATAAGTATTCTTAAAGAAAAGAGTCTAACAAATAAACGACCCAGACCCATACAATGACAACTTCCGTCTCGCCATTGTGTTAGTATAATTGTCAGTAACGACAAACCAACGGGACCTCGACGAACCTGAAATAAAATGACATTCTGAATTTGACCGAACACACACACGCTGTTGTTCATGATCCGGAGGCTTAGATTGGTCCCCTTCAGCCTTGGGGTCGAACTATTGTTCCACGGACAATCTTCTCTGACCCCCTCCCCATCTCTCCCTCCCTACACACCCCTCTCTGCTCTCCCTCCCTGTTCCAATCTCTCTCTAGTCCCCCCCCCCTCCCCCCTCCTCCCTCTTCCACGTCTCCCTCTCCTTCCTCCCACGCTATTGGTCACAGCAAAGCCCTCATGACAGTTACTGTCATTTGTCACATGTATTCGGTTTCCTTTCTGTAAACACTATTTACTTTCCCTTTTAGTTTTTTTCCTACGTTTTCAGCCCTATTTTTTTCCTTTATTTCCCATATACTTCACTGCTCCTTGCTACTAACTTCCTCTGCCATCGAATATTGCAATGCTTTGAGATGTTCAAACGGCCAACGGAACACTTACTGGTTTGGCTGTAACTAAATATGTGAAACTGTTAAAAGCAGGGAGATCGCCAGCTAACATATCAAATGCAAATTGGATAATTTAATTCAATCAACTCTCTTAATTTCATCTCAACATTTCAGTAATATAGTTATGATATGTTGGCTTGTACACGGGGGATAATATAGATGATAATCATATGAATATTTCCTCTATTGCATTAATCATAACCTTATGTGATCATTATGTTGTAAATATTACAAGAAGATAGGGTCTAAAGACATAACTTTGAATCTTAGATTTTTGACAAAGATTTGTGTTGAAACATAAAATCTCAGTATCATGAAAAATAACAAATCGAGAATATAACTAACATTAATGAATAGCTATACGTTACGTTTTGTAGCAGAAGCTTTGGAAAAAAAAGAAAGAAAAAATAAAAAAAGAAAGAAAAAAAAAAAAAAAAAAAAAGAAAGAAAAAAATATATAGTCAAATAAAATGTTTTTTTTTATTGTTTTTCTTGTCAGGCCTGCTTGTTTTGAGAGAGAGAGAAAAAAAAAATATCAAGGCTGTTTCTATGCTTATTTATTATTTACTTTTGTTTTATTTTTTGTCTGGTCAGTATGCTTTTTTTTGTATTGAAAATTATTTTTTGCTTTTATTTTTGTTTGTTTGTTATAAGGATTGTTTTTTTTTTCTGGAAAGGTATATTTTGTTTGTTTATGTGATTCTTTTTTTTTTTTTATTTTTATCATCTGGATTGTTTTTCTTTTGTTAGTCTTAAGGATTACCTTTTAAAGAACAAAATCAAAATTTTGTTTATCATGATAATTTCAGGATTATACACATAAAAAACGTGATATTGCAATGAAAATATAATGGTGGGTTAACCATGGGCCAGAAATCAATCAATCAATCATAGTATTGTGATGAAGTTGAAGACCTCAAGTGCGGTCCGTCACAGAAAATGGGAAATTCATTCACTTTGTATTCTTTGAGTGCTTGCATGCTGTTATCGTTGTTATTGTTATTGTTGTTATTATTCTTCATTAGTTTTATTATCAATATCATATTGTTACCATTAATATCATTATCATCATTATCATCATTATCATTACCTATTATAATGATCATTATCAATACTGTTATTGTTGTTTCTGCCATTAGTATAATTCTGATTGTTATAATTATTTTTAATCATCATCATCATCATTATCATTATTAACATTATTACTATCATCATAACTATCATAATTATGACCACTATTTACATTACCATTCATGACCAAAATCATAAACATCATGCATTACCACACGGCAAAGTCCCAGTCATCACGAAACCTATTTCAGATTTGCAACCACATCTAATTTGCTCATATATTGAAGTTGATCCAGACTATATTAAGATCAAACAATTTTCTTTGCATGTAAACACACGAGTGGAAAAAAATCTTTTGTCAACTTAGATTGAACTCAGTTCCAGGTCATCTCATTCCTGTATTCTAAATTTGCTTGTGATTTGGTCATAATCCTTTCGATTTCTGAATGTATGGTGGCATGGCGTAATTAATATGGTAATGACGAAAATGATAGTGATGGTGTTAAAGAGTATGATGATGATAATTATGGTTATGATAATAATGATTATGATAAAGATTATGATAATGATGATGATAATGATATTAATGAAAATAGTAATAATAATGATGATCGTGATAATGATAATGATAATGACAATAGTAACTATGATAATGACAATAGTAATAGTAGTAACGAAAATAATGATAATAATATAGTAATAATACTAACAAACGCAGTAACAATAATAACACGGATGATAATGACATATTTAATAATAGTGATAATAAGAACAATTATGATGATAATGATAATAATGATAATGATAATCATAATAAACAATGATGATGATGATAATACTGATGATAAAGATGATGATAAAAAGCAATAATGATAATAATGATATTGATAATAATAACAATAATGATACTAATGATTATGATAATGATAATGACAATGATCATGATGACTACAATTATGATGATGCTATTAGAAACAACAACAACAACAACAATGATAAAAACAATAGTGGTAGTAGTAGTAGAAATGATGATAACAATGATGATAATGAAATGATTATTATTAATGATAATGATAATTATTATGACAGTGATACTAATTAATGATTATAGTAAGAATGATGACAATGAAATAACAGAAAATGATAAAAGTAATAATAACGATAATGATGATAATAACGAAGTTAATAAAAATAATGTTGATAATAGTAATGATGCCGATAGTGATAACGACAATAATGAAATCCATATCAATGATAAAGATAACGATAATAACAATGATGGTATTGATAATGGTAATTATAATAGAGATAATGGTGATACTAAGATAAGTAATAGTAATAGTAATGAAAATAAAGATAATGATAATGATAATAATAATAATTATTATGAAAATATTAATAATGATGATGATAATAGTAATAATAACAATAACAATAATAACAATTCTCCTCCTCCTCCTCATATTCCATAAGGTGTACCCCGAAGGTCTACAGATATGTCTTATCTTGGAAAAGAGGATTACATTAATCTTGAGTCATTGGATTAAGGTCTATACTCTTCGTTTTTTACCTTGCATCTACGGCTCTGACTGATGAAGATTTGATTTTGATTACTTAAGATATATCTATGTTTTTTTTTCTTTTCATAGTAGTAGTAGTAATAGGACTAGTAAAAGTAATGATAAGAATATTCATAATGATGATGGTGCCTCCATGATAAAGATATATTTTTTTCTTTGATTAGATGATCATCTACATTTAACTTCCAATACTCCAATGATATAAATATTATATATATATATATGTATATATATATATATATATATATATATATATATATACATATACATATATATATATATATATATATATATATATATATATATATATATATATACATATATATATATATATATATATATATATATATATATATATATATATATATATATATATGTATATATACATATATATATATATATATATATATATATATATATATATATATATATATATATATATATATATATATATATATATATATATATCCTCATACCATGAGTCTGGACTTCACTCTTTTACGAAAGGAAAAAATATGCATATGTATATATAAATATGTATATATATACATATATATATATATATATATATATATATATATATATATATATATATATATATATATATATATATATATATATATATACACACACACACACACACACATAAATACATTCATGTATATATACGTATATATATATATAATATATATATATATATATATATATATATATATATATATATATATATATATATATATATAAATATATATATA
The DNA here is from genome assembly GCA_017312705.2 of Penaeus japonicus. NCBI lineage: Eukaryota > Metazoa > Arthropoda > Malacostraca > Decapoda > Penaeidae > Penaeus > Penaeus japonicus. The sequence continues at coordinate 403,415 of BOPN01000424.1, read as the reverse complement.
TATATATATATATATATATATATATATATATATATATATATTATATATATATATAAATAATAATGATAATGACAATAATAATAATATTAAAAAAAGAAAGAATCGTTATTCATCTGATATCTTACTTTGCTTTCCTGCTTCACGATTTTCTCGCAGCAAAACCTCAGACCTGCATCTAGTCGGTCCTCCTACGAACTTCTAATGAACAGGTCATGTTCTTAGTTATGCACACATCCCCTTTCCTCGGCGCTCCCTCGGCCAGTGCCCCTTACTCTACCGCTCCCTGTGACATTTCATAGGGGACCAGCTCGGAAATTTATGTGACTTTCCTCTCGACTTCTCCTGGGACGATTAATATTTCCGGAAAAGGTAATCCTGAGCTTCCTACTCCTTCTGTAGCCGATAGTCAGAAGCTTAGGATTGGCAATTTACCTGCTTTCCTCTGCTAATCCTTGGCAATTCACGTTGGTCGACTTTTCATACATAGACATTTGGAACCATCTTTATACGTTTTTACTAGATATAGAACTCAGATTCGTTATATCAAGCTTTTCTTTTACAACCAGGGAGCTCGTAAACTTCATTCCCAACTAATGAGTGACTTTATGGCAGATAGTCTTAATGACTGCTGTAAGTCTCACTTTTGCTACTTTTCTTTAAGTTTTTGACTAAAAAATAGCTTGAGTCTACAACTAGTAAAATCAATAATTGAAACACATATATTTCCAATTTTGTTCCAAATCTGCGACTATATTCGAAAACGAGGAAATTTCGCCATTCTCGTCTAACGGCAGTTCAGCCATGCAAATTAATTCGAACTTATCTCGAACTAAGCAGACTGCTAGAACTGTTGTTAATTAAACGTTAAATTAGGCTCATTCAATTCTTCCTAGAATATCGCTCTTGTGGCTATATATATTGTTTCTAATTTGTCTCCCTCCTTGACAAGAATGGATAAGAGGCAATTCTCCTAATGACTTGTTCTGCCTTCACTTAAGCCTATTTTTTTTCTCTCTCTGGCGTAGAGTAGCTTGTATAGCTCTGAATTAAATCAGTTGTTCTGTTTAACTTTTGTTTCTCTAACGCCTTTTAATTTGGTCACGGTCAGGGTCGCTTAAATGTATTTGGTGGCCTGTCCCAGTGGCTTTCTCATAAAACATAAACACACACACATACACACACACATACACACACACACACACACACACACTCTATATATAACAAGAGAGTGCTAGAAAGAGAGGGTGGAACGGTAAAGAAAGGTAGACAGGTAGAATGATCAATAGATAAAGAGAATCTGGAATCAGTAAGTTCGAAGAGCTACACCAGCCTATCTACTCATACAGTACTGTCTATTATATTCACATTAGGAAACCTCTGATATAACGTTATTCAGTGATATCTTCAATTCGGAAGACAGAGAATGAATAGTTATATACACGAGCCAAATCCA
>BOPN01000424.1:384462-386962 GCA_017312705.2 Penaeus japonicus | reverse complement strand
ATATATATATATATATATATATATATATATATATATATATATATATGTATATATATATATATATATATATATATATATACATATATATATATATATATATATATATATATATATATACATATATATATATATGTATATATATACATATATATATGTATATATATATATATATATATATATATATATATATATATATATATATATATATATATATATAATATATATATATATATATATATACACACACACACACACACACACACATATCTAGCTATCTAGTTGCATTCACCCATAAATACTCGTACACGAGGACTGATATATGTAGAATGTATTAGCACTCAGAAATGATAAGTAGCCTCCTTCTGGTACTGCGTATTAATGATACTCTCTGGAGAGCTGTTAGGTGGTTCGGGCCTTTCTTCTTATGTGCTAATTAATATATGCACTTGTATTTCACTAAATGTGTAAACAACAATAATATGAATTTTATGATAATGAGGATAATGAAGATGATGCTACTACTGATACTACTACTATCATTACTGACACTACTTATCAGTACTACTGGCACAATTGAATTGTTTATATTTTAGTCCTAGATGTATGAATGTATGTATGTATATTTAACATAGGAAAAAAACTAACAAGTTCTTTGTGGTTATTATAAATCGGTGTAAATGCCGGATGAGATCAGTGCCTGATGATTAGCTTTGCTGCGTAGTAAAATTGCTTGTGATCTTTAGTACAATTTTGAGTAAAATCAAAACTGCATCTCACTTTATTATGCAAATTTCAGTTTTTGCGTTTTCTGTGTATAGAGCAAATAATTTTCTGCAATCCTTCAGAATTCACATACAGAATATCCGAAAATACTCTTGGGAAGGAGTATTGCATTAAAACTTTTCTTTATAGTCGCTTTTAGTTATGTTGTGATTTGCGGAGCATTATTAGTTAATAAAATCATTAATCGCTTAATCGTTTTATTTGTATTTCATTTTGAAAAATATGATTATTATTTTCATAAATGGATGGGGACCTTTAGTTTTGTTGTTATATGACCAACATTCCAACTAAAAACTCCGGTTCATTTTATACAGTGAATGTATGTTTGTCTAAAGCTCATTTATGAAAGACTAGTCTGACAAGTGTGGCACTGGCAATATGATCTCTGCCACCACTTATCATAAATGATTTTTCAAAAGTGAAACCTATTCTATAGTATTGATACTATCAACAGAATTATTGTATTTGGTCATTTGCAGAATGTAAACCGGCCTGAGGCAGTGTTAAGCATTCAGTTAATTGTACAGTTGGGGTAAACTTTTGATGCATTGGAAGTCTGGTCATAACATCGCATCATAATAATACGCTATAGATCTGGGATTAAATAGAGTTATATCTTATCGGTATAAATGAGAGTAGAATAAACACTGTTCGTCTACCATCATAGCAATGTTACACTCCGGAATCAGGATATAGTATCCGACTGGATGAAAAATTAAATCGGTCTGGCTACATCATGACAGGTAGCTTATATGGCCTTATCGCACGACGCAAGTGTGCGACTATTCTTCGCCTCAAAATTTAAGCATTTTCAACACAAACTCGTTTTAAAAGAACCGTAGATGATATATATTTTGCCTGCGAAAACCCGTCATAATGCTTGATGCTACAGCTTTCAGGACTGCTAAGCGATCAGTAGTAGTTCTCTATGATTCCACCTTTAGCGATGGTATCCACACAAAACGTGTAACTTGGGCCTATTCTTTTGCTCAATTGGGTTACTCTAGTATCATTTGCAACATTCCCAGCACCTCCATCGAGTGTCTAGGGAAACATACTATCATTAAAAAGCCTATTCGCCTTAATAGTTCTTCAAGTCATGTTTTAGGGTGTATGTCCTAAAGAACGAAAAGGGCTTCGTTATAAACCTGCTTCCTCTTCGTTGTTTTGTTTACAATTTATAATTAGGTACAATTGGGATATGTATGTATTTCAGTCATGACCATGAGTTTGAGAATGAATCGTTATAATCATTCGAGAATGGCTTCACCCTCTATGGATGATCCTCATAGCTTTTTTATTTATAAATTCTAGACTACCTAAATCTGATTTATTAGATGTAAAGCATGATAATCTACGACTTAACGTATGTAAGATAAGTAAAAAAAAAGTCCAGCTATACTCCCAGAGTCTTTTCTAATTTATCTTTGATGTCTCTGAGCCCTTACTGAGAATTCATGAATAACTCCTTGCATTCTCTGCTTGGATGAGGATTTAACGAAAATGCCATAGCAAATTATAGAATGATTACCTTCATATGGTATATTGACTAACAACCTGTGCTTTAAAATGTTAAATAGGATGGGAGTAGGCACCCCACCATCAAGTTCAAACACTCCCAGGAAGGGAACTTTAGCAGATCGGTTCACAGCTACATCTAAATCTGAATTAAAAACTAACGTTGAATATCAACGTTGAGCAGTTACTCAGGGACGAT
>BOPN01000424.1:359462-366962 GCA_017312705.2 Penaeus japonicus | reverse complement strand
CAAGTTTTCAACATGAAAGATGCAACACCAAAAGACACTGATGATGCTTTTGAAATGAGAATGTCGTTTGCTTAGGTTGCTAACAATTACACTTCATTAGCGAGCATGCACTTTAACCTCAACTCCAAGCAAGTGGCCAGCGGTCACCTCAGTCTAAATGGACCTCCACCACCAACACTCCACCAAACTTGTTGAATGCACGTTGCTCTTTCCTGTGATGTGTTTAGAACCAGCGAGCACTGAAAATCTGCTAAATGAAATGTCTTGCAGATGCAGAGAAGTCCCAGATCACTGCAACAACCATGAATATAAATGTAGAAATGATGGTTTAATGTGTCTGTCGATATGCACTAATTGCACAGGTAATTGTGAATGAATGAATATTCAGTGAAATTAATGAATATGTAGTTTTAGTTTTTTTTTATCGATGAGTACGGTATATGATTTCGCGAATGAATATTTAATTTCATAAATGAATATGTACACTGGTTTCATAACTGAATGTTGAATTAAAAAGAGACTTGAAATAAAAAAGTAAAACAAATGCTGAATATTTTGAATGTGTATCATTCTGAAATTTGAATTTAACTGACCTGCCTTAACGAGATTTGCTTTGATTAATTTTCCATTTGATATCAAGGCATACGGCATTTTCATGTAACCTCATTTCGCTCCCGTTTTATCACCTCTATAGATGTCAGATTAGCAATGTACCACAAGAATCATTCATCTGATTAAAGATCATTGCTCTTCAATCAATAGGTTTTCAAAGGATGATCTATACACGGTTTCATGGTTACCACGATAAACATTAATACGAATGTTATATCACTAATCGTTGTTGTGTTGAAGAATATCAGAGCATCTTATTTATCAAGAAACCATGCTCTATATTGCCTACTTGTCGGTTTACAGGGCAAGCATGACATTGGTTGCCGTGAACAGTGGCTAAATGGTAGACTTCCTCCGGGGCATTTTTTCGGTGAATCTCCAGCCACTACGTATTAGGAATCAGCAAAGAAACCCTTGTTGATATTTGAATTTCAGATGAGCATTAATAGTTTAATCGTGGGTTAACTGTGGGTCTGGCTGTCGTCTGGAAATTAGCGCAAGGAAAAGCGTGATCCTGATCTCGTAGCGGCTCCCCAAAGCGCTCGGAGGCGAACCCAGATGCAACACCGTGTTTTTTTTTTTCTTTTCTTCTCCTTCTTCCTTTTGTCTCCGAGAAGGTTGTAACTCCTCCAGAGGCAGCGGCCGATATTCGCGGCTGGCAGGGACCTTGTCAGCTCCATGTCCTCTCATGCATATCCAAGTAGCAGCGACCGCCATCACTCTGTCCTTTGAGATATTCCCGGAAACATTACTATCTGTAAAACGTCCTTGGTTCCTTTTGTCGCATCCTGCCCTGTGTATTTGGCGGCTCTCAGGAGGCCGGATGATTCCCACTTTTACGACCTGTTTATTACCCTTTTCTGTGTATATTTGCTGTTCCCGAGATCCCAGAACAACACTGCCTCAACTGTTGACTGGTGCCAGCTTTGCGTCTTAACAAGCTGTTACTTGCAGTTTGCAGTGGAAGGGATATAGGTGTGAAAGATCGGTGGGACTGAGTATTACGAGGGCCAGTCTGAGGTCACATGACGAGGCGAAATCTGGAAAGGTAGAATTAGAATCTAAATCCAGTGTCTAGTAGTAAATTTAATTATTAAAAACACCAATAATTCACATAGATGTGATAATGTGGCTATAATCATACATAAAAAGGCCATCCGATGCCAGCTTCATTCGCAATACTTTTTAAATAATAAATAAACGAAGAATTTCATTACTGATCAAAAACTGAGAGTTGCATAGATAAATACACTATACTAAAGAGAAAACGCGCAGGCAATGACAATATATTCTTACAACAAAACTTTCACGTACAAAACCTTATATGATAATAAGTAAATCTTGTGTGTAAGCAAAGTACCATAGACGACGGAAAGTTTGCACACTACCAGGGCACAGTGCCAGCCAAGTAATGCCTCGCCGATGCTCAGCCCAAAAAGCGCCGAAGGAAAAATGTCAAACAACGGAAAATGCGTCACCCACTCGAAAGAAAAAAAAGAAAAAGAAAAATGGATGAAAAAGACCCGCCTTTTCCCCGCGCGTGTTCTTCGTACAAACCTCCGATGTTGGCAAAGTTTTGAGTTGTCAGCGCCGGCCATGTGACGAGCGACACCCCTCGCTGCTGATTGCGGAGGAATGTGAGAGCAGTGGCGACACGAGAGCAAGAACAGGTGACGGGCAGCCGACATGCCTGGCGAATTCTGGCGGAGATTCTACGCTTCGGAATCTACGAAACAAGTGCGAGGTAATTCTGTTGCGCTGGGTTCCGAACCTCTGGAAAATGAAAGAAAAAATGTAGAATGGAATTCTCAAGGGATGATGCTCGGCCATGGAAGCATAAACATATTTTTGGATATGTACCTTTGTGCATGTATGCGTGTGCATGTGTGTGTATGTGTCTATGTGTGTGTTTGTGTGTGTGTGTGTGTGTGTGTGTGTGTGTGTGTGTGTGTGTGTGTGTGTGTGTGTATATATATATATATATATATATATATATATATATATATATATATATATATAAATAACGCATATTCCTGACTATAACTTCCCCTTGCAACTTAGCCATTAGTCCTGGATAGCTAATAATTCATCTTTCTTACAGCGCATATATAACTAGACTTTCCCTGGCAAAGTTAGAAATTTGTCTACTCTTAGTATAAAGTTAGTTTCGAAAATTGAATGGATATTTTAATGTCCCGAGAACATCCTTCTTCCACACAATTATTTTAGTGAACTAATTCGCTCACATGCCACTAACCAGGTCATTACCTTTTTTTGGAATGAATGGAAGAGGTCGTTGTATTGTATTTCTATCCTGTATGTTAGATGTGTGTGTACAAACACACACACACACACACACACACACACACACACACACACACACACACACACACACACACACACACACACACACACACACACACACACACACACACACATATATATATATATATATATATATATATATATATATATATATATATATATATATATAATGTATATACATACACACACACGCGCGCGCGAGTGTGTGTATTAATATATACACATATATACATACATATACACACAAATACGTATCTGTGAATGTGGATGGTGCAATCTTCAAACAAAAAAACCTTGATATAATCGTTAGTGGAAGATCACAACACTCGAGGACAATATCAATTTCATGTTCCGTTGATTTTCTGCTTAATCAGCACTGAAAAAAATAATTAAGGAAAACTTGATAAGATACCGGATGTAGCTCTTCGACTTCCCGCCTGGCTATATCCTGAAACCGATGAAGCTTCCGCGGCCGCCGGGTTGTCCGCTGCAGCAGATTAATCAGGATTAGGATTTCAGGAATATTACGCCGAAACTGCCAAGCGCATGGAAGGGCTGCTCTCTCTCTCGGCGTCCGGGTCTGCTTGCCTTGTTCCTGCTTTGGTCTCGATCTTTCTTTCTGTATCTCTTTCTTTCTCTCTCCCTTGTTCTCTTTCACTTGCGCGCTCTCGCTCTCTTTCTCTCTGTTTTTTATTCTTATTTTCATTCTCTCGTCCTCTCTACCTTTACCTATTTCTCTCTCTCTTTCTATCCTCCCCTTGTTCTTTTCTCATTCTTTCTGTTTCCCTATCCCCTCCCCTCCTCCCGTTATTCTCTCTCAACTCTCATCTCCTCATTCTGTTTCTATTTTGTTCCGCATACCCCCAATCTCTCTCTCCAAGCTTCCATCCCCCGCCCCTTCCCTCTCTTTCTCTCTCATCCATCAAATCCCTTTTCCACTTTCTCTCAATCTTTCACTCCCCTCTCCTCCTCCTCCTCCTCCTCCACCTCCTCCCTCCCGCCCTTAACATCAGCTACGAACTATGCAACGCGATCTTAAGTCTTTAAGTTTACCTTCTTGGCCTCGCCCGGGCAGATTGCAGGGGGGGGGGGGGAGGAGAGAGAGGCCGGCCCAGCTTAGGCATCTTGCAAGAAGTGCTAATCCCTCGATGCGCGGCCGACTCTCAGCACCTCGAAGTTTACATGGGATAATGCCTTCAGCTCGTAAATTCAAATAGCCAAGAATGTATGCAAAAAGAAGAGACCGGGGAACATCTTTGAGGAATGAAAGGAGAAGCTTGGATGGGGTGTCATGGTTCCATTCTCTTGGGTGAAGTTATGAGGATGGCTTAGTGATGGTAATAATGATTATTATTATATCATGGTAATGAAAGTGAAGGTTGGTAATGGTAATAGTGATGATACTATTGTCACTATAATTACAATTAATTACTATCGTTATTATCAATTTACTATCATCATCATCGTTATTATTATCATTATCATTTATGTTATTATTATCAAAATCATCATTATTACTATTACTATTACTATTACTATTACTATCACTATCATCTCCGTCATTATCATATAACAACATATTTCCTTTATTTGTTCTAGATAAGACTCAATCGCTTGCAATCATTTGATCTTTTTCCTTATGATTCTAAGACCTGAGAAATATGAAATTCTCTCCTTGGACTCAAAAGAAGCCCAGCTGATTCCCTGGTTCTAAATATGACTCAGGGGCCTGTAGAATATATTGCTGATTCTGATGTAGATTATTTTTTTCATCAAGAAAATTGAAAAAGAGGAAAGCGGTCGATAGAGCTATCTTCAAGTGTATAAAGTATCCTCTTTTATCATCTTATGTTATTTCATTTCATAGTTACAGGAACACAGAGCGAATCTAGAACCAATATCCAGTGAATATTAAGTGCGCTTTATGCAGCAGACACCTGTTAAGCGGCGTTAAATCTCCCAGTAGCCGAGAGAAGCCTCTAGCAGCAACAAGTGTGTGATAAGAGAACACTCTAAGTTCCAACCAACCATGAGAACTTAGCGTGTCAAGTCAAGTTGCCTTAAACCCGCTTTGGGTTTCACGACTGTCTTTGTCTCTGTTGATTTTAATCGATGTAATTCTGTGGATTAATAAAGTCCTGCGGGATTAAAGTGTGATTTGGAGTTGAGATCTTTGAAAAAGGTATTCATATTCACTTATACGCATACATACACAGATAAATACAAGAGGTAGAAAGCGATAGAGAGAGAGAGAGAGAGAGAGAGAGAGAGAGAGAGAGAGAGAGAGAGAGAGAGAGAGAGAGAGAGAGAGAGAGAGAGAGAGAGAGAGAGAGAGAGAGAGAGAGAGAGAGAGAGAGAGAGAGAGAGAGAGAGAGAGAGAGAGAGAGAGAGAGAGAGAGAGAGAGAGAGAGAGAGAGAGAGAGAGAGAGAGAGAGAGAGAGAGGGTGTGTGTGTGTGTGAAAGAGAGAGAGAGAGAGAGAGAGAGAGAGAGAGAGAGAGAGAGAGAGAGAGAAAGAGAGAGAGAGAGAGAGAGAAGGTATCACATAGGGAGAAGTTATGGCTAGGAGGAGAATGTGGCAATAAAGATATATAAGATCAGCAAAGCGAAGCAGGGGGGAAAGGTGAGAGAGAGAGAGAGAACGAGAGAGATGTACAAACAAACAATTAATAGAACCAAAGAAAAAAGAAACAAACAAACAAACAAAACAAAGCAACCACAAAGAAAGAAACTAAAGTGAATAGATATTCCATTCCTCACAACCCCTCCCCCCTCCCCTTCCCACACCCACTTCTCACTTCCCTCAATCCCTGCCTCCCTCCCTTCCTCCTTGCCTCCCTTCCTCCCTGCCTCCCTCCTTTCCTCCCTTCCACCCTCCCTCCCTGTATCCCTCCCACCCTTCCTCCCAAGCCTCTCCTTCCGCGATCAAACCCCAACGGAACGGCTGCGATAACGCCATCTTCATCTGGCTCCTTGTAAGACGTCTGCCGAGCCCTAACTACGCCGATAAATCCTTGGGCCCAAATCCCTCGGTACTTCATCTTAATCTTCGAGCGATCCTGTCGCAAGTTTGAGGAGCTTGTGTTGCTTAATGGAAAGACGTTTGCCGATGATGAATTAAGGTTATTCCTCGGTCGCCTGCTTACTATGTGTGTGTGCGATGTGGTTCCTTTTTTTGTTTTCTTTTTTTCTTTTTTGAGGGGGGTATATATATGGAAAATGTATGAGGATAATGGATGGCGGAAATTGAGTGAGAGAGAGAGAGAGAGAGAGAGAGAGAGAGAGAGAGAGAGAGAGCGAGAGAGAGAGAAGGTATCACATAGGAAGAAGTTATGGCTAGGAGGAGAATATGGGAGAAGAGATATATAAGATCAGCAAAGCGAAGCAGGGGGAAAGGTGAGAGAGAGAGAGAGAGAACGAGAGAGAGAGAGAGAGAGAGAGAGAGAGAGAGAGAGAGAGAGAGAGAGAGAGAGAGAGAGAGAGAGAGAGAGAGAGAGAGAGAGAGAGAGAGAGAGAGAGAGAGAGAGAGAGAGAGAGAGAGTGTGAGAGAGAGAGAGAAAGAGAAAGAGAGAGAGAGAGAGAGAGAGAGAGAGAGAGAGAGAGAGAGAGAGAGAGAGAGAGAAGAGAGAGAGAGAGAGAGAGAGAGAGAGAGAGAGAAGAGATAGAGATAGATAGATAGATAGAGAGAAAAAAGTGGGAAAGAGAGAGAGAAAAAAAAAGTGAGAAAGAGAGAGAGAGAGAGAGAGAGTGAGTGTGAGAAAGAGATAGATAGATAGAGATAGACAGAGAGAGAAAAAAAAACTGAGAAAGAGAGAGAGGGAAAAAAAAGGAGAAAGAGAGAGAGAGAGAGAGAGAGAGAGAGAGAGAGAGAGAGAGAGAGAGAGAGAGAGAGAGAGAGAGAGAGAGAGAGAGAGAGAGAGAGAGAGAGAGAGAGAGAGAGTGAGAGAGAGAGGTTCGCAGAACACTTCTTAACAAACATATCTCCCTCAGTGTAGCCTACACCAGGAAAATGTAAAGTTTCTTGCCCGTTTTATCACGTGAAGTTTGTGTTAGAGAAGTCCCCGTCCATTTTTATAATTTCCCCGAGGAGACGTACCATTAAAACTTCAAACTACCATAATTCTGAACAATGAGTTGAGCGAGGAATCCAGGTCGGGGCAGAAGTTGCCTAAGTGATTTGCTCTACGGACATTTAGGGAAGACATCGCCCTGACCCCGGCGCCTTCGGAGGGCGGTGGTTGTGTGTGTGTCTTTTCACGTTTGGAAAGTTCCTGGGTGCATGACCGGATACAAGTGTGAATGTGTGTGTGTGCAAACTTGGTAGGATATGTATGTAATTCGATACCACTCATAAGTATACCTAAGAATGTAAAATAATTAATCACCTCAGCTGGAAATATTACTTGTTTTTTTCATATAGATATATATAGATATAACACAATTTGTGACAAGTGGCGGTAAAGGTTGAGTTGGTCGTTGGTTATGAATATTATGCCTTAACTGTTCAGGAATATTTGAAGACAGTGATGCCAGACTCCCTGGTTTGTTAGTTAGTTAAGGCGAAT
>BOPN01000424.1:336962-341962 GCA_017312705.2 Penaeus japonicus | reverse complement strand
TTATCTGCAAATGTTACGACTGGCACTCAAAGCACGTCATTTACTGGGCAATGGGCCCTAAAACGCAATATTGTCAATGGCAAATAAGCTTTCATGAATGCATCGGATGCCTCGACGCACGATCTCCAGCCGTAAAGCGAGCGGGGGTTTGACCTCTTGCTAATCAGATTCATATCCTTCTGCTTGCCTTCGATCTGACAAGTGGCAGGTGCAAGGATTCTGGGCTCAGGTGTCAGCATGGGTGTTATCATTTACGGTGATTTTTTATCATCGTCATTATTATTATCGTTAATATGTTTATCATTATTGTTATCATCGTTGTTTACATCATCACTATTACTTTCTTTTTTATAATTATCATGGCTAATACTATTATAATCATTTTGATCATAGTGATAATTAACATGATGATAATGATAAAGTTAATGATAGTAATGATAATGATAATAGTAAAGCTGTTATTATTATTATTATCATTATCAGTTATAATTATCATTACTATCATTATCATCTTTATTATCATTCTTGTTATTATTATTATTGGTACTAGCATTTTTATCATTACCATTATCGTTGCTATCATCATTATAACTATAATGATTATTGCTATTGTCATTAGTATCATTATATTCACAATTATCATTGCTATCATCATGAGCATTATTACTATCATTAATACAGTTATTATAATCATTATCATTACTATTATTACTATCATGATCAATGTTATTATCATTATTATTATTTCTACTATCATCATCATTATAATTATTAACATCTTCATTATCATTATCATTGTTAATATTATTGGCATTCCTCTTCTTATCTTTTCTTTATCAATCTCCTTTCTATTCCTCTTTTTGCTATCATTATTGTTAATACCAGCTTTTACTGTTGTCGTCTTTATCATTATTAGAATCATTATCATCCTTTTAAGCATCAATGCTATTATCATTATCATTATCAATTTTACCATCATCTTTATTGTTATTGTTATTACTATCATTGTCATTATCCTTATCAAAATCATTATCATTGTTATTACTGTAATTTTTATGATTATCATTATTGTCATTATCTTTAATCTTACTGTTTACTAATTATTTAGTAATCATTGTCACCATTTCACTATTATTTCATATCTTTATATTTGGCATCACCATTAGTATCATCATAATCATCATTTTCATCATTACTGTCATTATTTATATTATAATCTTTATCATTGCCATATCATGTTATTTTGTATATACTTTATTTGTCGTTTATCATCACATTATTTTTTATCGTTATTATTTCTCCCCTCATTATTATCATCATTACTTTTGCTATTATCATTATAATTTCTAATTATCTCTTATTATCGTCATTAATGTCATAATTTTATCATTATCATTATCATTGTAATTATTTTTCTAATTATCATCATTATCATTATCACTATCATTATACTGTTCTAGTTATCATTATTGACATTACTATTACTATTATCATAGTTGTTATCATTATTATATTATATCTTTTTACCTTTATCATTATCATTATTATCATTATTGTTATCAGCATTATCAGCATTGTGCACATAATGTTATTATGATTACAATTATTGTTACCAATATCATTATTATCATAATCATCATTACCATTGGCATTATCATTATTATAATTACTATTACTGCCATCATCATTGTTATTAATATTACATTACTTTGTTATTATCATCATCATCACCAGGTGCAGTCATTTTCAATATTTTAATCATCACGTTCCTGATAAAATACGTATTTACATATCACAGCCATTGTCATCATCATCACTATTGTTATAATTAATGTTGGTATCATCATTCTTATTATTACTTTTATTATCCATATAATTATCATTGTTATTTTCATTGTCATTATTACCATTATTTTTATCATCATTATTATCATAATCTATATTATCACCCTCGTCATCATCATCATTGTTATAATTATCATCTTTATTATTACCTAATAAATGTTGTTTTAGCGTGATAATATTTTGTCATCAGTTTATCGTTTTTATCATTAATTATTATCATCATCATTGATATTATTATTATTATATCTTGTTTTGTTTTTGTTCATCACGACTATTTTGATAATATGACAATGATATTAATGATAACGATGCAAATTAATGATAACGAAAACAATAATTGTGATATCATTATTATTATTGCTATTTTCAATGTCTTTATCATCACCATCATTACCTCCATGACTATTTTTTTCACGGTTTTAGAGTTGTTTTCCTTCGGTGAATATAAAGTCAAACATGATATTAGATTAAATATCTACCTCAAAACTGTTGACGTTCCGTATAGACAAGCTTTCGTAGTGTTCTCTATCGCTTCAGTCATTCATTCAAGGAGCTTCACTGTTCCCCAGCCCATACTAAACGGTAATGCTTCCCCTTTCAGACAACCCCATATTCTAATCTGTTCGTATTTCGTATCTTTGTAAGATTCTATCTTCGTCTTCCCCTTTTCTTCAAACCCTGAGATCCAGTGGGCAGCCTACATTTTCAAATATTGCAACATATTTTCTTTTCTCTTATGACGCACTACAACGCCAGGTTTTGTTATTAGTTTGTGTTTTGTCGGTCCACAAGTCTTCGACATCATGTTCAGTATCCACTTCTTGTTGGTAATCGTACCACTTCCCAGATGCTCTTCTGTTTATTTTATTTTATCTATTTTCTTATAAAGTTTCTAGTGTACTATTTAAAAATCTTGTTTTCTTTATAAAGTTTCTAGTGTTTATTTTTTTTTAATCTTATTTTTTTTTATAAAGTTTCTAGTTTATCACTTACGTAACATTTTTCTGCTCTACTTCTTGTACTGTCCTTGTCCTAGTTCTATACATCGGATACTCATATGGGATAGTGTTTCATAATGTTATCTATATAATCGTACATTTTTTTTTCTGAAATATTCTCTCTGTCAATTGCCTTTCTGAAGTATCTTATTCTTGCCCATTCCCAACTATTTTCGTGAGAACGCCCTTGATATTGGCGAGGAACTATTCGTAGAAAAATTCTGCATGTGTGCTTTCAGATTTTCTGTTTGATCTTTTTCTTTTCTTTTCCTTCTAACATTTCTTCTTCGTGTTTACTTCTTTGATAAATGGTTTTGCAAACATACTTTATCAGTTGTTTATTTCCATGTTGACACAGTTCTAATGCTTATTAAACTTTCTTCAATTTTCGTTGAAAATACAGTCATTCACATCTTCGCTTTGCTAAATCCTCTGTACATAGTAAGCATTTACCTTGTTTCTTTTGCCAAACGTTCTCTTCTGCCGTTGTAAATTCGCAAATTGTATCGACAATAGACACTGGTCTTGGCATTCAGTGCCGATAGTTTTGTATTGCCTTTGTTCATTTTCGATATCAATGATCTTCACGCGCCTTAAATATTCTCAATATTACTTTTGTCTTTTTCTCTTTCTTTTTTATCTTCCATCAGCTCTTCTATTCTCAAATGTTTATAGCCATGTTGTTTGTCTATCTGCTTTATTTTGTACCAACAATTAGGTTAAAATTCTCCAAGACTATGGGCATGCTTTCCATTTTCCCTGATTAAGGAATTCGTATTTCTCAGTTCCAAATTTTATTCCACGTCGTCACTAAAAATCCGTACTGTATTAATCAAGAAGTCCAATTGTTTTTCTCTCTCTTCCCAGTAAAAACCTTTCAAGTCATCCATAAACAAAACTTATTAATAAATTTTCTTTTTTCTTAGTTAATAAATTGCTTTTCTCTCCCTTAGAATTATTGACAGCGAAATCATTGATATAGCAAACAGGAGTTAACAAACCTTCCCCCTGAAATATTCTGCGTCTTATATTTACTCGCCCCAATTACTGATCCCCTGTTATCAGTTTCGTTTCAATATATTCATAATTTCTTTCATAATGCTGATTATGTTTTATGCTACTCCCATCATTATCGAACTCTTTACTGTCTGCGAACGTGGTACCACTTAAAAAGAATTTCTATAATTGAACCAAGCCATGGCCAATCAGGTGCGCCTTCACCAACGGTCTCAAACGTCTGTTTGAGTCAATAATTGTCCTCTGTTCCTATGTTCTTTCTCAAACTCTTCGAATCATGGATAACATATCATCCCGTTCAAGATTCATGTAATAGGGCTGTACTTTAATATCACAGGACCTTTTTCTTTATCCTTCATACTTAATCATGGTGTATGTCCGTCTTCCAAACAAGCTTATTTATCAGTGTATAGTCTTTATTGGTTTTATGTATTTAAACCTAAAGCCATGTTGTTCATTAGGGCCAGGGAATTGCAATTTGATATTTCATGATTTGTTTAGCAAGTAAGTCTGGAGTTACGCCTAAGGAGCCTCTATTTGCTTTGTTGTGCTCTCTATTCTAGTAGACTACTCTGCCTTTTGGTTGTGTTTTTATTAATCTCCAAATTTATCTCTTATTCCAACTTTCATTTGCGTCTGGAATTTGGATATCAGATCGTCACAGCTTCAAGTTTTTTTTTTTTTTTAAGTCCATCAGTACCTTCATCTTTTTATTCACTAGTATGAATTCTCTACCACGTTCTTTCTTCATAAGGACGTTGATTGTTTTTGAAGTCATTATATTTTCTTTTCCAGTTCCTTTTTTCGGTGCTTCGTTTGTTATCCTCCTTCTTTAATGCTTTCAATTGCTTAAAACTTTCCAGCAAATGGATCTTTGTTTCAGTTTTTCTCTTCCACCGTGGTTGTCTTTTTGTCCTCTGCTGATACTTGAATCCACATTCATTTACGACGACATCAGCGGCTGCCAACATTATATCCTGCACGTCCTTCAACTTTACAGGGTCAAAGTATTTCGTTACTTTATCTATTTCAGTCACCTTCTTTATCAGTTTATCTCTACTAGTGCTCGATTTGGCTGTTTTTTACTGCTATGATTATAATTGTTAGATTAATATTGTCATTAGAATGATTTTTGTTAAT
>BOPN01000424.1:321962-326962 GCA_017312705.2 Penaeus japonicus | reverse complement strand
CATCTTCATTATCATTATCATTGTTAATATTATTGGCATTCCTCTTCTTATCTTTTCTTTATCAATCTCCTTTCTATTCCTCTTTTTGCTATCATTATTGTTAATACCAGCTTTTACTGTTGTCGTCTTTATCATTATTAGAAGCATTATCATCCTTTTAAGCATCAATGCTATTATCATTATCATTATCAATTTTACCATCATCTTTATTGTTATTGTTATTACTGTCATTGTCATTATCTTTATCAAAATCATTGTTATTACTATAATTTTGATTACCATTATTGTCATTATCTTTAATCTTATCATTATCATCATTAGTATCGTCATTGTCACCATTTCACTATTATTTCATATCTTTATATTTGGCATCACCATTAGTATCATCATAATCATCATTCTCATCATTACTGTCATTATTTATATTATAATCTTTATCATTGCCATATCATGTTATTTTGTATAGTTACTTTTACTATCATTATCATCATGATTATTTCTTTATCGTTATTATTTCTCCCCTCATTATTATCATCATTACTTTTGCTATTATCATTATAATTTCTATCATCTTTATTATCATTGCCATTACTATAATTTTATCATTATCATTATCATTGTAATTATTTTTCTAATTATCATCATTATCATTATCACTATCATTATACTGTTCTAGTTATCATTATTGACATTACTATTACTATTATCAGAGTTGTTATCATTATTATATTATATCTTTTTACCTTTATCATTATCATTATTATCATTATTGTTATCAGCATTATCATCATT
This sequence comes from Penaeus japonicus, assembly GCA_017312705.2. Classification (NCBI taxonomy): domain Eukaryota; kingdom Metazoa; phylum Arthropoda; class Malacostraca; order Decapoda; family Penaeidae; genus Penaeus; species Penaeus japonicus. The sequence continues at coordinate 326,170 of BOPN01000424.1, read as the reverse complement.
GTTCACATAATGTTATTATGATTACAATTATTGTTACCAATATCATTGATATCATAATCATCATTACCATTGGCATTATCATTATTATAATTACTATTGTTATCATTATCATCATTGTTATTATCATTGACATTATTTTTGTTATTATCATCATCATCATCACCAGTGTCATTTTCATTACTTTAATCATCATTGTTCTTGATAGCATTATCATTATTATCACAGCCATTGTCATCATCATCACTATTGTTTTAGTTAATGTTGGTATCATCATTCTTATTATTACTTTTATTATCTATATAATTATCATTGTTATTTTCATTGTCATTATTACCATTATTTTTATCATCATTATTATCATAATCTATATTATCACCCTCGTCATCATCATCATTGTTATAATCATCATCTTTATTATTGTTCCTATTGTTATTAGTTTTGTTATGATAATTATCAATCATCATTATCATTATCATTGTTATTCTCATTATCATCATCATTGATATTATTATTATTATATCCTTGTTTATTTTTTGTTTATTACGACTATTTTGATAATATGACAATGATAATAATGATGACGATACAAATTAATGATAACGAAAACAATAATTGTAATATCATTATTATTATTGCTATTTTCAATGTCTTTATCATCACCATCATTACCACCATGATATTTTTTTCACGGTTTTAGAGTTGTTTTCCATCGGTGAATATAAAGTCAAACATGATATTAGATTAAATATATACCTCAAAACTGTTGACGTTCCGTATAGACAAGCTTTCGTAGTGTTCTATCGCCTTTAGCCATTCATTCAAGGAGCTTCTTACTGTTCCCTGTGCTCCCATACTAAACGGTAATGCTTCCCCTTTCAGACAACCCCATATTCTAATCTGTTCGTATTTCGTATCTTTGTAAGATTCTATCTTCGTCTTCCCCTTTTCTTCAAACCCTGAAATCCAGTGGGCACGACATTTTCAACATTGCAACATATTTTCTTTTCTCTTATGACGCACTACAACGCCAGGTTTTGTTATTAGTTTGTGTTTTGTCGGTCCACAAGTCTTCGACATCATGTTCAGTATCCACTTCTTGTTGGTAATCGTACCACTTCCCAGATGCTCTTCTGTTTATTTTATTTTTATCTTATTTTCTTTATAAAGTTTCTAGTGTATCATTTTTTAAAAATCTTGTTTTCTTTATAAAGTTTCTAGTGTTTATTTTTTTTTAATCTTATTTTTTTTTATAAAGTTTCTAGTTTATCACTTACGTAACATTTTCTGCCTCTACTTCTTGTACTGTCCTTGTCCTAGTTCTATACATTCTGATACTACATGGGATAGTGTTTCATAATGTTATCTATATAATCGTACATTTTTTTTTCTGAAATATTCTCTCTGTCAATTGCTTTTCTGAAGTATCTTATTCTTGCCCATTCCCAACTATTTTCGTGAGAACGCCCTTGATATTGGCGAGGAACTATTCGTAGAAAAATTCTGCATGTGTGCTTTCAGATTTTCTGTTTGATCTTTTTCTTTTCTTTTCCTTCTAACATTTCTTCGTGTTTTACTTCTTTGATAAATGGTTTTGGTAAACATACTTTATCAGGCTGTTTATTTCCATGTTGACACAGTCTTTAATGCTTATTAAACCTTTTCCTCCAATTTTTCGTTGAAAATACAGTCTGTCTACATCTTCGTTTTTGCTAAATCCTCTGTACATAGTAAGCATTTACCTTGTTTTCTTGCCAAACGCTCCTTTCCGCCGTTGTAAATCTGTGCACTATATCTGACAATAGACACTGGTCTTGCATTCAGTGCCGATATTGTATTGCTCGAGTTCATTTTCGATATCAACATCTTCACGCGCCTTAAATATTCTCTAAATATTGTCTTTTCCTTCTTTTTATTTTCCCCCATCAGCCTCTTCTATTCTCAAATGTTTATAGCCATGTTGTTTGTCTATGTGCTTTATTTGTTCACCAATTAGGAGCAATTCTCCAAGACTATGGGCATGCTTTCCATTTTCCCTGATTAAGGAATTCGTATTTCTCAGTTCCAAATTTTATTCCAATGTCGTCACTAAAAATCCGTACTGTATTAATCAAGAAGTCCAATTGTTTTTCTCTCTTCCCATAAAACTTCAAGTCATCCATAAACAAAACTTGGCTAATAAATGTTTTCTTTTTCTTAGTTAATAAATTGCTTTTCTCTCCCTTAGAATTATTGACAGCGAAATCATTGATATAGCAAACAGGAGTTAACAAACCTTCCCCCTGGAATATTCTGCGTCTTATATTTACTCGCCCCAATTACTGATCCCCTGTTATCAGTTTCGTTTCAATATATTCATACTCTCTTTCATAATGCTGATTATGTTTTATGCTACTCCCATCATTATCGAACTCTTTACTGTCTGCGAACGTGGTACCACTTAAAAAGAATTTCTATAATTGAACCAAGCCATGGCCAATCAGGTGCGCCTTCACCAACGGTTCCTCAAAATCATCGTTTCAGTCAATAATTGGTCCTTCGTTCCCTATGTTCTTTTCCTGCAAACCTTCTGTTCCATGGATAACATATCATCCCGTTCAAGATTCATGTAATAGGGCTGTACTTTAATATCACAGGACCTTTTTCTTTATCCTTCATACTTAATCGTGGTGTATGTCCGTCTTCCAAACAAGCTTAGCTTATTCATCAGTGTAGGTCTTATTGGTTTTATGTACTTAAACCCAAAGCCATGGAGTCCATTAGGGCCAGGGAATTTGCAATTTGGATATTTCATGATTTGCTTAGCAAGTAAGTCTGGAGTTACGCTCATGAGCCTCTGGTTTGCTTTGTTGTGCTCTCTATTCTAGTAGACTACTCTGCCTTTTGGTTGTGTTTTTATTAATCTCCCCAAATTTTATTAATTTATTCTCAGCTTTCATTTGCGTCTGGAATTTGGTTATCGGATCGCTCCACAGATTTAAGTTTTTCAAAAAGCCCATCAGTAGCTTCTTATCTTTTATTCACTAGTATGAATTCTCTACTTACGTTCTTTCATAAGGACGTTGATTGCTTTTGAAGTCAGCCGGTATTTTCTTTCCAGTTCCTTTTTTATTGGTGCTTCGTTTGTTATCCCTCCTTCTTTAATGCTTTCAATTGTGTTTAAGTCCTTTCCCAGCAAATGGATCTTTGTTTCAGTTTTTCTCTTCCACCGTGGTTGTCTTTTTGTGACAACATCAGCGGCTGCCAACATTATATCCTGCACGTCCTTCAACTTTACAGGGTCAAAGTATTTCGTTACCTTATCTATTTCAGTCACCTTCTTTATCAGTTTATCTCCATCAGCGCTTCGAAGATTTTTTAAAATTACTATGATTAGTTATAATTGTTAGATTAATATTGTCATTAGAATGATTTTTGTTAATATTATTATCATTACTATCGTAATATTCGTTCTTGTTATCTTTATCTTTACCACCATTAGCATGATTTTCAACAACACTACTCTTCGTTATCTTAACTATATTTAGCATCGTTATCATTGTTATCATTAACTATCATCTTCCTCATTATCATGGCTATCATAACAAAAGAACGTCTCAACTCTGTGAAGGAAAGATATCTGATACACTGAGGGAGGAGTCTCGAAAGGATGCCTGCAAAGCCATTAAGTTGCTCCATGTCGGGAAGCACGTTGCAATTGCTTTAAGGGGGAGACTGTTTATTCTTCGGATGTTTCAGGGGCAGACTGAGAGGCTGACTGATCCGCAAACAGGAAGACAAGTAAATACTGAGATAGGGAGAAAGAGAGAGAGAGAGAGAGAGAGAGAGAGAGAGAGAGAGAGAGAGAGAGAGAGAGAAAGCGAGAGTGAGAGATCACATAGGAGTAAGTTATGGTTAGGAGGGGATGTGGGAGGAAAGATAAATAAAATCAGCAAAGCGAAGCAAGGGGAAGGGTGTTAAAACATGCGTATGATAGCAGAGGAGGGAAGATACGAGGACAAATTCACACATAAATTCACACACAAACTCATACAAACACACACACACGCACACCCACACACTCACACCCACCCACCCACACACACACACACACACACACACACACACACACACACACACCCACACACACACACACACACACTCACACAAACACACACACATGCATGTACATGTGTGTGTAGTATATTCAGACTTTTTAACAAAAAGTAATA
>BOPN01000424.1:231962-234462 GCA_017312705.2 Penaeus japonicus | reverse complement strand
GACAGCGATGACAAAACTTCAGTAATGATAGTAATGATAATGATAACAATAATGATTATAAAATAATAATGATAATGATGATAGTAATTATGATAATGATAATCATAAGGATAATGATGATAATAATAATGATCATAATGATGATAATGATATTGATGATAATAATGATGATAAAGATAATAATGATTAAAACATTGGTGAGACACGTAGACGGTTTCAGAAAAAAAATCTATATCCCTAAGAATGAAGAAAGATTCATGGGAGACAGACAGACTTTATGATGATGTGTAGCCGGAGTGGAAGGATGGGTATTAAACTCAGCAACTACGATGTAATGAAAGAGAGAGAGAGAGAGAGAGAGAGAGAGAGAGAGAGAGAGAGAGAGAGAGAGAGAGAGAGAGAGAGAGAGAGAGAGAGAGAGAGAGAGAGCAAAGGAGCCAAGTGTGGATGTGGCAATTGGAATGTTGATAAAGCGATAAGCCTTTGACTTCAAGTTGGCAAGAAACCCGATTCCTCCTAGGCATAGAAACAATATATGTGTATATATACATACATATATATATATATATATATATATATATATATATATATATATATATATATATATATATATAAATGTATATATATATATATATATATATATATATATATATATATATATATATATATATATATGTATATATATATATATATATATATATATATATATATATATATATATATATGAATATATATATATATATATATATGAATATACATATATATATATATATATATATATATATATATATATATATATATATATATATATGAATATATATATATGAATATATATATATATATATATATATATATATATATATATATATATATATAATACACGCATAGATATAAAAAGTATATGATAAACAACAAACACATATTTAAGTGGAAGTGTATGTATGAGTATGTGTACTTGTGTGGATGTTTGTGAAATATTCTGCACATATGCAAACATATACCCTGAATAGGTCCGATTTACATTTGAATATACACCTTCGAAATTGAATTTGCAATCCATTACTTTACATCGGTTACATTAAGGATGTGAATAGCCTTTGTTTGGGCAGCCGCGAGTCGTCACTGAAAAGGCGCAACGGCGAGGCCTTCGAAATGTTAGAGCAATGTTATCTGATCAACAACTAATTGCATCAATCAATGAATAAGGTTGCATTTACATTAGACAACAACCGTAGCAAGTCTCCCCACAAGGCAACGAAATTCTCCCGTGATGGTTATTGCCGAATAACTTACCTGCAGCAGCTTATTGCAGGAAACGTGAAAATACGGGGCAGCGAGAATCATGCTGCCATGCGGATGATGGCTAATATCATGCTAGTATAAACCCAGACGCGAATTTCTCTGCGGGAAATCAAATGCATTCGGGGTCTCGGAATGTGTGAAATCTGCTTCGAGTGATGGTTTCGGGTTGCCTGCAATGGGACGGCTGACTGCGCTTCCTTAAGGCTTGGGTTTTGGCGAGGGCTTTAGATAGCTGTGTTTATTTAAACACATACACACACACATACAAAGGCATATACATATACACAGACACAGACACATACACATACACGTATATATATAATAAACACACACACATACAAATGCAAATTCATACACACAGACACCTACACATACACGTATACATAGAATACACACACACACACACAGTCACATACACACACACACATACACAACTCATACATGTGGGCGTTTCCATAAAAAAGTAAATATAGTTTATTATTCCATCTATCATCGTAAATACTTGTCAAAGATCTTTCAGCGAACGATATACAAGGCAAGAATTTTTATCGGCCTTGTCTTTGAAGTCCACGGAGAGAATAACTCTTCAGCATTTACTTCCTACTGTTCCAAGTCTCACGATGTGTGTGTGTGTGTGTGTGTGTGTGTGTGTGTATCTCTGTGATGTGTGTGTATTATCTGTTCATACACATGCATCTATCTATTGATTTATCTATCTATATATGTACATATATATATATATATATATATATATATATATATATATATATATATATATATACATATATATATATGTATATATATATATATATATATATATATATGAATATATATATATGAATATATATATATATATATATATATATATATATATATATATATATATATAATACACGCATAGATATAAAAAGTATATGATAAACAACAAACACATATTTAAGTGGAAGTGTATGTATGAGTATGTGTACTTGTGTGGATGTTTGTGAAATATTCTGCACATATGCAAACATATACCCTGAATAGGTCCGATTTACATTTGAATATACACCTTCGAAATTGAATTTGCAATCCATTACTTTACATCGGTTACATTAAGGATGTGAATAGCCTTTGTTTGGGCAGCCGCGAGTCGTCACTGAAAAGGCGCAACGGCGAGGCCTTCGAAATGTTAGAGCAGCCTATCTGATCAACAACTAAT
>BOPN01000424.1:214462-219462 GCA_017312705.2 Penaeus japonicus | reverse complement strand
AACAAACTCGTTTCCGTGGCGAAGAGCTGTTATCGACGAGGGATCCGTATTGTACTGAGTGACTCCAATACGGTCTACGGCCGTGGCCGAGCTAACTACGAGATGTCTGTTAGTCGCCATTGTTCGGGAGCTTATGGAGTGAAGTGAGAACAGTCGTCTTCTCCTGGGCTTTGCGACGTCCTAGAGATTGCACCTGGTACAGCGATGAAGTCATGCAGCCAAGGAGTTTAACCACATCCATGTAAACATTAATTGGAGCATCATACAAAATTTCAGGGTTTACGGAGTGCGGAGTCATGTGGCACCATTCATAGGTTGGTCGTGGCATCTCGCCAGGTTCACTTCACCCCCCCCTATTCATCCAGTGATTCTTTTAGGGTCTTTCGCTTGAACAGACTGAAGGAGGATAGTGCTTGGAGGTTTGTTCTGTCTGTTTCTAGTCTCACCTTAAAATAAAAATGCTTGACGCAGCTCAGCAGTCCAATGTGCCCGTCCGAAAACAAGGCAGAATAGTATCCAGCTGGAGGCACTTGAGACTCAAGACGTTTGTCGCATTGGCTTAACTGGCTGGGGATCAGGATTTACATCGGTTTGGGACATGTAGGACTCGGACTACGTTGAAGAGGGGCAAGTTATCTGCAACATCCCTGTTGACCTAGACTATTGGCTCACAGAAGGCATGTTGTTTTAACTGCCATCTGGCAGCATGGTATCATATCCTAGGGCCTATTTAGGAAGGCGGAAAGGAATAGGTTGGGAATACAGAAATCAACATGTCATTACATTCAGCACACCAGGCAAGGTGCTTGCACTCATCCTTCTGAGGCATATATGAGATCAACTATTGAGACAACAGAGCAATTTCTGTTAAATTCTGGTAAATCCACTGCATTCTTGCCCTTCCAGTCACTGTGGAGCACCATCATGATTTCGGACGTGGGATGCTTGTATAGAAGCATCAATGGACAGGATAATGAGTAGAGCTGTCATAGCATAGCAACACTGGGTAATACAAGTTTGCTGAGTTGGCCTTTCTATCCGATCTCTGGAGACCCTAGTGGGGAGTTCCCTATGCATTCAGCAGTGAGAGTCTCTTTATACCATGGTTCTCAACCTGGGGTTCACAAACCCCCAGGGGAATGGGTGAGGAATTCTAGGGGTACGTGACTAGTTTTTCAAAATACTTTTGTGAAAATATATATGTAGGTAAGTGGCCTACATGTGTTAGGTTAAGCAAAACCTCCAGATGTATATATCTTAGTTGACAACACAATAAGGAAGATTGTTTTGTAATGTTAGGGAAGAGTGGAGTGGAGTTGCATTCCTCTATTACAGTATATTCAATAACAATAACGATGTCAATTGCAACTATAATTACCGTAATTGCTACAATCAAAACAAGTTTAGTGTAAAATCCCAAACATAAATGGCACCACTCTGCCCATCCTGGGGACCAGTCAAGCAAATGTATCCCCGTCCTCAATGAGTTAAGGTAATATACTAGCTTGCTTTTATTTCTACCATGGTTCGATGGCAAGCGCTTTTTTTTTCAAAATAAACAGAACAAAAATATGCAAATTCCACATGAAACAAAGGAGAATATTATGCGTGTAGACTCAAGTAAAATTGCGAATTTCCACAGGCCTATGATACAATTTACACAGTACATGGAAAAATGTCTTGATGAATTATAACATTTATTCAAAAGTTATTTAATGCATAGATTGCTGAAACATGTAATGAAATTCAATAAACAACTGACGCAGCTTCTGGGCTTATTGGCACTCTAGCAAAGCGCATCAAGCTCCACAACCAATGAGCATGACATTTTCAACAGTCAGGGAGGTCTTCATAATACATATTTACTAATTTGTTTTCATGAAATGCATAGAATGATCACAATATACAATATATACATGGAAGAAAGTACTAAGTGCAACACTTTATTCATACTTTTATACAAAAATATCTTAGATTCTTAAACTTCAAAGGTTTGAATAGCATTGAATTTTCCACCAAGGAAACTACAGTAACAAAGTCGATCCTAACCCTTACCATGCGACTTTCCATCAGTTTCAGAATCACGCTTTACGATCGCTAGTATATGCGCTAGTAACTGAATACTGAAAAATGCCCTACGATCGTATGTTGGTGAATCTAGTCCCGGGACCTCCGAACTCATGGGATACAGACACTTAGCTTGCCTCCCCGTGGACCGATGTTTTTTTTCTCCACCAGAGATTACCGTGTCGTGAGGAAGCACGTATGGATCGTGTCCCTGCTTGGCGGCTTGCCTGGAGGGACCCTCGTGGCTGGAGGTGGAGGGCGGATGCGGCATTGCACCTTCCTAGCGTGCAATGATTTGGTTGTATTTATGAAGATAACAATGATAATGATAATGAAGACAATGAGTATGATAATTATAACAGCAATAATAAAGATGATGATGATAGTAATGATGATAATAACAATACTGTGAGAATAATAATGGTGATACCAATGACAATGCTGTAATAGCAATAATGATGATAATGATAATGATAGTAGTGATAGAATTAATGATGAGGGTGATGATGATGATGATGGCAATAATTTAAATGACAACGATTATATCGATGTTAGAACTACTCATATTAATAACATTAAAAATGATAATAGTTATCATGATAATGATAATAATAACATAATGATTATACTGCAACTTCTGATACAAGAAAAGATGTGTGTGTGTGTTTGTCCATGTTTGTGTGTCTTTATACTTATCTCTTTCAATCCTTTAAATTCTGAGAATCCCCAGGTTTTGCAACAAATATTTACGAAAGTGATATTCTTCCCAAAAATCGTGAAAAAGAATTTACATACGTGGCTTTCACCCCCTTTCCCCTCGTCTCCCTCCCCTTGCCCCTCCTCTCCCTCCCCCTACCCCTTGCCCCTCCTCTCCCTCCCCCTGCCCCTTGCCCCTCCTCTCCTTCCCCCTGCCCCTCCTCTCCCTCCCTCTGCCCCTTGCCCTCCTCTCCCTCCCCCTTGCCCCTCCTCTCCCTCCCCCTCCCCCTCCCCCTGCCCCTACTCTCCCTCCCTCTGCCCCTCCTCTCCCTCTCCATCCTGGCGATACAGAGCTTGCGAAGAATGCCGATGCTCCAACGGGCTGCTCCAGGTGCAAATTAGTTTCTAGAATGTTCATAGACTGAGAATGAAATATCGGCATATGGAAATCAAGTTTGAAGTGTTTTTGTTTTTATTACACGACAGGGAAGATTTCGTTAAAGGTAGTGCTTGTCTTTTAGACACGCGCCCACACAAATACATAAACACACACACATGAATACATCCATACAAACATACACGCGCGCAAACATTTATATGTGTGTGAGTGTCTGTGTGTGTGTGTGTGTGTGTGTGTGTGTGTGTGTGTGTGTGTGTGTGTGTGTGTGTGTGTGTGTGTGTGTGTGTGTCTGTGTAAATGTATTTTCACATTGTATTTTGATCTGCACTTTATACAAAGAGTTCTCGATTTGCTTACCCATGATTTTTTAAATGATCAATCATTCCGCACGACGACCTCTCGCCAACAAAACACGCAGATGCAGCGTTGATGGTCACCTAAAGCAGGTCTCGAGGGGAGCCAGCTCTTCTATTTTCCTCGCACAAGTGCTGTCAGGCTCAGCTGCGGCGGGCTCATTGGAACAAGATCTTTCAGCAGTGGCTTAGATTACTATCAGAACTATTTTAAAGAAATGCTTTCATCTTCGCATGAAAAGAATGGAAAATGAGAGTAATTTTCAATGTTTTGCGTGTTTTTTTGTTTCGTCTGCTCTTTTGTTTATCATCAGTATTACTGTTTTTTATGATCATTTATGTGTTGTTTTGATTATCACTGTCCTCATTTCATTTCTTTCTTGTGATCGAAGAATTTTACTTCGTTAGAGCATTCGCGTCTCGAAAAATCTTTATTTTTGCAGGATGATTCTCTGTCATGTGACATTTGTGATTAAAGTTTCATGCTTCATACCGAGTACCGAGCGAAAAGGGCATAATCCTGCAACGGTGCAATCGGAGAATATGATGCATTGATCACATTAGAGAATAAATTTAAAACGTCAGTCTCTTGGAATGTCTTGCTCTTTTCGCATTTCCCTGCTCATGTTTGTCTTCTGTCTGAAAAGTTCCTTCAATTATTGGGAATTCGTACGAAAGAAATCTGCATGAGCCCAACTAAATGATAGCCACGTGGTTGCGACCTTCATTTGCTTATCATCTTTAGAGAACAATTATGGATTTAGCAAGTTGAAAACCATCTCTTTAAAAACAACGCACTTATTTAAATAACATAATTTGATATATTAGAAAGGCAGCAAACCTTATGACCCCATTGACCTGAAAAGGAAAAAAATAAGCCTTAAACTCAGTTTACATTTGACCGCCCCATTGCCAAGATTCAGGATCTGAAGGCCAAGATCAAGAAAATCGATGGACAACCAGCCTACATTGAAGATCAAGGACGTAGAAACAATTTACCCATCGTCGGCGCTGTAGAGAACCCCGGCGAAATCTGGGACCAGTGCCAGGTGAAAGTGTAAAAGAAAAATATGAGACATAAATCAAACAGGAATCCCATCCTGCGACTGTGCAGGGAAAGCTCTGCCCTTATTTGTTTACCTGTGTATATGTTTACTTATTTATTTATTTTTCGCCATCGCACTCGTTCGTGGAGGGGCTGCAACCCAATTCAATACCCGGTCTTCTTTCCTTCCCCCGCGCTCCCGGTCGCCGTAATAGCCCTTCTGATGTGTAGTCCACCTCTCCTTCCAGCTCGGAGCTACAGGAGTTACGGCGGAGAGCAGAGCAAGGGCTTGATCCCCCCCCCCCATCCCTCGTATGTGTCCCCCCCATAATTATAGGACTTCCCTTATAATAAATGTGTGTTTATATATTTCCATTTAGTAATATTGAAAATTGTGATTTAAGGAATATACTCATGTATGAGACCTATATAACATGTA
>BOPN01000424.1:196962-199462 GCA_017312705.2 Penaeus japonicus | reverse complement strand
CATACAGGAACAAATAGAGAAGAGAAAGAAACATGACCAGAGAATGGGGAGGAAGTGTGCATAACTACATCTTTTACATATGAATTTAAAGTTTTGATTTTTTTTTCTTTTCTTTTTTTTATTTTTTTTTTAATAGACCAGCGAACAGCAAGGGATACCTTGCACTACAAAAATCTCAGGTATTGGGAGAAAACATAGGCAACCGGTAAAGGTTTACATGGACCACTGAAAGTTTCAGAATATACAGAACAGGATGCTACAAGGCAGTAGAAATATTGTGAAAGTAACTATGCACTTTTATTTTCAATAAACTCAAGGCGGAAAAAAAAGTTATGTGAGTGGCAAAAGTTGTCCGAGCGAATGATTTTACTGAGTCAATTTAATAATTTCATGCCATGACACAATAGTCGCAGTATCAAGTGCGTTTGTAAAGCGAAGTGTGAGATGAGTCAATGCAGAAGGGAGAAAGTATACGAGTTCGTGGGATTGCAAGTAAGATGAGAAGAAAGTAAAAATGCGTGTATGCAGAGTGCGTGAGCTTATACAGGGAGTATGATGACTTGTCTCGATTTCATATGGATTTCTATTTTCATAACAACAAAAGAAAATTAATATATTAAATCATTATGCTAGTGACGGGATAACAATTAGCTAGTAGAATCATATCAACCTTGTAGATTATGAAAAAATCGAACTGGACACATGCGAGTAATCATACGAATGCGGAATAATGATAAGAGTTGTGACTTGATCCTAGTCAGGAATTTGACCTATAGGATAATTGGCTTGCAACATACAAAAAACGCCTTACTACAACCCCTTTGCTTCAGCTAAATTGCGTTAGTGCTTCTAAATTCCAATCGATTTCGAGCAACTTGCTGTGACTAGACGACGTAAATGCAGAGCTACGTCGGTTGCAGATCAAGGGCTGCACAATAAACCGAAGAGAAGCTCTGTCCCCCGCACAGCGAATCTCAGTGTCAACATTCTCGACATTGCAGATGATTGAGATGTAACGACGTATAACGCTTCATCGATATCGTTTCCGAGAACAACTGCAGCCTCATTGCACAATCTTGTTTAGCAATGTGGATTGAATTATGTATTGGCTGCGAGTTGAGTCCAGTTTCTGAAAGCAGTTTATATTTTTGTTCGTTTCCCCTGCACGTGGCCGGCAATTTGTGTAGAGGTTATCCTAACAAGGAAAATACTTGCCCGACCGTGGCTTGTTGAACTGCAAGTGACATAGAACGGCTCGGGTCAGTTACTCAGATAGGTCACACGAAGAAGAATAGTGACAAAATAAATATTGCTATTACTACTCCTACTGTTACTGCTACTATTACTAATACCCTGCTACAGCTACAACTACTACTACTTCTGCTTGTGCTGTTACCATTACTATTACTACTACCATTACTATCACTACTACAACTATTACTTCTACTACTACTATTACTACCGCCAATGATAAAGATAATGATAACATTACTAATGATAATTGCAGTAATAATGACATTTATGATGATGATGATACAGACATAAATACTAAAAAGGATAATGATGATAATCATATCGATAACGATAATGATAGATATGATGATTATGAATTAATGATAATGATGATTATAATGATAATGATAAAGATAATAACATAGTTATAATAACACTAATAATGATAACGAAAACGAAAATGATGGTGAGAACAATAATGATTACAATAATATTGATTATGATGATACTAATACTGATAATAACAGTAATTATATTAATGATGATGATGATGATAATGATAATAATTTTGATAATGGTAACAATAGGAGTGATACTACCACCACTTATCATTACCATCATTATTATTACTATTATTATTACTATTATTATCATCATCATCATCATCATCATCATCATCATAATTACCATTATCATTGTTGTCATTTTTTTATAATTATCATGATAATAATTACTATTATCATTGTCATTATAATTATCCTTATCATTATTATCATTCCCATTATTATAATCTCAATTATCATCATTGTCATTATTATTCTTAATGAGTATAATATCAATGGGGATATTAAAAATTATGATAATGACATGATGGTGATGATGATGACAACAACAACAACAAGCGGCAGGAACAACAAAAACAACAAAATTAATGACAATAAGAATATTAAGAACAACAATAATAATCATAATAATAATGGAATAAACAACACCGATAAAACAGAATAAAACAACAATAATAATGAAAATTCTGTAGGATAATAACAAGGAAAACACCTCAGCCAAAATACCGTAGAGAACGAAGACCAAAAGTATATAAAAAATGTTGGTGGTCCGACACTTCTGTAGAGTATAACAAGCGGCCCTGAATAAAAGCAATCACATAGACAATGGGTATAATTTAGGAGGCAGGGTGTCGAGTGAGGTACTGGCAGAGAGAGAGAGAGAGAGAAAAAAAAAAAAACAGATATAGAGAATAAAATACAAT
>BOPN01000424.1:169462-171962 GCA_017312705.2 Penaeus japonicus | reverse complement strand
TGGTCTTTATTAACCCAAACTTGACCTAGTTCAACTTAACCGAGAGCACCGAGTTAGCAAGCCTATTCGGTGCCCAGCAAGCCAAACATAATGTGCAAGCCAAGCAAAATAAATTGAACTTCAGCACACTCAAAGGCAAACCTATTCGCAAGCCAATATAAGTTCAGCAAATCAAAAGCAACTCCAATGCAAGCCACTCCAACTCAGCTTAGCCTCAACACAAGCAAAAGCAAGCGCCTTTCAAGACCAACCCAAATAAGCAATCAAAACTCAACCCAATTCAAAACAACAATCAAAAACATTCCCAAAGAAAGTCATCCCCAGCCCAAGTTATCTTCAACGCAACCAAACGTAATCTCATCTCAAGCTCAACCTAAGCTAGCAATCAAAAGAAAACATGATTCAAAACAAGTGAAACCCACTCAACCGCACGACAGCCAAAAGCAAGCCTAAGAAACCTCATATGAAGCCGAACAACAACCGAGCTCAATCCATCAAACCCTGACGCAATCTCGCCTCCGAACATGGCTCCATCGGTGTACGGGTGATGACGTAATCCTGGGCCGCTACCTGTCTTGTTTCACCCTTTTACATGGCCGGAAATTAAAACTTGAACTCCCTTGACCTTTTCCCTCGTGAGTTTTCATTCCTGGAGATGCTGGGATACGGTTCGAGCTCTGTTTTCACTCTCGTTTTTATTACTGAGTGCCGCCCTTTGTCTATTTTATATATATATATATATATATATATATATATATATATATATATATATATATATATATATATATATATATATATATATATACATATATATATATATATTCATATATATATATATATATATATATATATATATATATATATATATATATACATATATATACATATATATATATATATATATATATATATATATATATATATATATATATATATATATATATATATATTGCTTTGTAAGCTGTATTGTGTTTTTATCTGCTTGATCTTGTATATTTTGTTTCGTATATATTCGTTCTTTCGATATTAATATTAGCTCATTCATTTCATTTGCTCACTTTGGCCTAAGATTGATGTCGGTTTCATCGTTATGTCAATATCAATGTCGAGGCCATTATGCCCGCTCTTATGTGATTATACTTCTCTTTTAATATTATGATTATTATCGTCTTTCCCTTTTCATTCTCGGTAATCATTTCTACTTCATCAGCGTCTCGCATAATCAGGGCCATAAAGATCAAAATGTTTTTAAGACCAAATGGGGTAATCAACCTTAATTGAACGAGACTCAAGGGAACACCTAGCAAAACTCTTCCCTTTCTAGTTTATTATTTACAAAAAAAAAAGAAAAAAAAAAAGAGCACAATATACATTGGTCCACTTAATTTCATATAAAAGAGTTCTTGAACACAGACAGAATACTACAGTAAATCGAATGTACATCCTTTACTATGATGATTTAAAGAAGATGTGCCTCCGCCTACACTTGCCTATTGATTCCAAGCTCTAGATTTGGGTGGGGGAAGAGGGGGTAAGGGGGAGTAGGAGCAGAGGTGGGGGAATGGGGGAGGGAGATGTGAATGGGGAGAGGAAGGAAGACCTGGTTATGTGCCATACATAACTCATACATGGACAGCATGATTGTAAGAAAGAGAGCCTGCCTTCGAATGGTTGTATCTAATTGTATATTTACTGTATTTTAAGTGGAGCAAATCGTCCGTAATCACTTCCAAAGATTTTCCAGACCAAAGATCCTCTCTGTGAGAACATTTCCACATTACACAGAGTTTCCAAACAGTTTGAAAATTTCCCACTAAACATCGGCAGATTGCAGCAAAGTGGAAGTGAGAGAGAGAGAGAAAACAAGGGACCTAGACAACACAAGTCTGAGAGAAAGATTAGAGAGACGAGAGAAACACCTGAAGACAGGTGAGGTCCCAAGCGACACCGAAAGTCTTGAAGCTTTGTCAATAAACAACTTTTGCAGGCAGGCAGCGCTCTGTGTTTTACTGTTCTCTGGTGATTATTTTTCAAGCGAGTAGGAAAGAGAGAAAAAGAAAGAATGAGAAACATAGGAGGGAAGAAAGGACTGAGAGAGAAGGAAAGAGAGGGAGAGAAGAAATATAATAAAATATAGAGATAGAGAAGAGAGAGAAAAGAAAATAGAAGATAGAGAGAGACAGAGAGAAAGAAGAGGAAAAAGAAGAGAGAGGGGAGAGAGAAAGAAAGCGAGCAAGACATATGGAAGAGTAAAGAGAACGAAGAAAAAATAGAACAAAAAAGAAAGGAAAAAGTCAGAGACAGAATGCGCTTGTCATATCTCCTTAAGCACATATCGTAAGGCGAAGAATCCATAAAGGAAAAACGGAAACGAGATATCCTTCCGTCCCCAAAGAACGAGGTATCTCTTAGCCAATACCGAAGTTGTCACCCAGAGCCGCCGCCAGCACCTGAGCGAACCAAACTCTCGCGCCTACCTTTCTCTTTTTAATTCGGGCTC
>BOPN01000424.1:119462-124462 GCA_017312705.2 Penaeus japonicus | reverse complement strand
ATTATCATCATCCTTATCAGTTATTATCATTGCTATCATTATAATTGTTGTTGTTTTTGTTTTTCTTCATCTTCTTCTTGTCATCATCATCCTCATCATCAACTATTGTGATTATCATTGTTACCATTATCATTATAATCATTATTATCACTATTCTTACTATTACTATTATCATCACTATTCTTACTATTGCTATTATCATCACTATTCTTACTATTGCTATTATCATCACTATTACTATCACTAGCATTGCTACTACCATTACTTTTACTACTGACAATAATGATACTAATGATATTATCCTTGCTGTTACCATTATGATTATTATTATCATTATCATTATCATCATCATTAAATTTACAATTATCATCATTATTACTATCATTACTATCATTATCATTACCATTATTGTCATTATCATAATAGTTGATATTATAGTCATTCTCCTTTTTATTGTTATAGTTGTTATCATTGCTATCATCATCATTATTGTCATCATTATTTTCTCTGTTATTATTGTCACTATATCATTGCTATCCTTATAATCATTATCATTATGATTGTTATCCTTTGTAACATTATCCTTATTAGTTATTGTTGATATTATCATTGTCACTATTATCTTTAGTTCCTAATTTGGTTTATAGTATTCTTATCATCATCATTACTCTTGTTATCGCCATTATCATTGTTTTTGTTATCATTATCATATTTTCTAATTATCATTTTCATCAATTTATCATCCTCATCACTATTGCTATTGTTATCATCATTATCATCACCATTATAATTTTTATTATCATTGTTATCATATTGATTATTAATATCATTATCATCTTTACTGTTATTACATTTTTATCATTATCGTTATTGTTATTATCCTTTTTAGTATTTTTATAAATATATTATCATCAACATGATCATCATTATCAGCATAGTTATCATTATCATTATTATCATTATCATCATCATACCATTTTTATTATCATCATCATAAGCATTCCTATTATTAGCATTGCTATTATCAGTATCATTATACATTTGTTAATCGCCTCATCCTGTAATATTACCACTTGATAAACACGAATTAATGAAAAAAAGAAGTGGATCTTCATTATCACTTATTATTTAGCAGATAGGTAGCGCAGTCGTTAGCGAGCCGACTTCCCATCCCCGTGGTTGGCAGATCGAGCCCCGTCCAAGCTCGTGAGGTTCCATTGTCACCTGGCGGTCACGGCCAGACGGTGGATAAGGACCAAACTCAGGACGAGTCAACACTCGTTGGCACACTCACACGAGTCAGCACACGTTGACACAGGCGGGCTTCCTTCTGTGCATACAAGCCCGGCGGCGTATCTACTTCGCACACCTAACTTATCCTTATCCTTGCGTATTATTTAGCAAATTGGCCATAATTAATAGAATATCAAATGAGCTCGGCGGTATAAGGAGTACATGTATATATGTGTATATATGTATATATATATGCATATATATATGTAAATATAAAAATATATATATATATATATATATATATGTTCATATATTTATATATTTCCCATCCCCGTGGTTGGCAGATCGAGCCCCGTCCAAGCTCGTGAGGTTCCATTGTCACCTGGCGGTCACGGCCAGACGGTGGATATGACCAAACTCAGGACGAGTCAACACTCGTTGGCACTCACACGAGTCAGCACACGCTGGACACAGGCGGGCTTCCTTCTGTGCATACAAGCCCGGCGGCGTATCTACCTGCACATTCATTTATGGGTCATACAAGACAAGAACAAGACAATGTGATATTGTGACTGCAAGAATTAGACTTGGATACAGAATGTATTGGCAGGTCAGTTCAGAATGCAATGTAGAAGAAACTAAATGCAGACTTTGCAACGAAGAGTATAAACGAACACTTGAACATTACATTTCAGAGTGCCATATGATACAACCTTTCAGACCACCTAGCATGAGGTACGCAGAGTTATGTAATTATTTCATAACATCAACTGTACTAGAAGATGTAATTATGCTATATCCGAAATTCGGTATATGATACCCTATTATAACATTTATCTAATGTCTATTCACGTTGATATACTATAGAATGTAATCATGTTATTACCTTAATTTGTAATACAGTGTTAGCAACAATGTCATGACGACATAAATGTATCAAAGCTTGCCCATGCCTGTGCAGTTAGCCAGGGTGGTAAATAAAGATCTAATCTAATCTAAAAAATATATTTCGCTGTATACTTTTTTCCTAACCTTGAGGGAAGTTTAATGGGATGACAGTGGTGCAATATTTGCAAAGAACATGCCATACATGCATTCATATATCCCTAAATATGCAGACGAAGCACACACGCGTATAAGCACACAATCATACACGTTAACGATATCTTATTTATGATGACTTTATTCATGATGTGATGATACTACTACTACTGACGATGATGATGATGATAATAATGAAAACAAAAACAGTAACTGCAGCATAGATATGGACAATGATGATAATGACAATAAGAATTATTCAACAATGATAATGATAATGATAGAGATAATGATAATGATCATGATGATAATAAAAAATCATAGCATTAACAATGATGATAATATTGATAATTATAACAACAATGATGATAATGATGATTATAACACTAATGGCGATATTGATAGTGATTGTAACAGTAGTAATGATGATTATAATGATAATAGTAATGATAATAGTAATAATAACAAAAATGGATAACAACAATGAAAATTACTATCATTATCACTGTCATAATAAAAATGAATATGATAACGAAAATAATGATAATGATGATAAAAATAGCGATCATAATGATGGTAATGAAAATGATAATCCTCATAATAATACTAATAATAAAATGATAATAACAATAATCATAACACTGATGATAATGATAATAATAAGGACAATGGCAATAATAATGATGATGGAGATGATAATGATAATAATAATAATGATAACGATAAATGATAATAAGAACACTTTTAATAATTATACCAACAATGATAACAATAATAATGATAATAAAAATGATAATGATGCTCATCATAACTATAATGATAATAGTAATAATAATGACAATAATGATAATGATGATAATAACAGCAATAGTAATGATAATAATAATGATGATAATAATGATAATAATAATAATAGCAATTAGAATAATACTGATGGTAATGATAACAATAATGTCAATGATAATGATATGTATGATAATAATGATAACGATGATGATATTGATAATAATGACAATAATATTAACAACAATAATGAAAATGATAATGATGACAATGAAAATAAAGATAATTATAATAATGACGAGGATTATCATATTAATAATAATAATGGTATTAATGATGACAGCATGAATAAGGATAATAATGATGATAGCAAAGTCAGTAATGATAATAATGATGATAGTAATGATAACCATAATGATAATATTAGTGATAGTAGTAGTAATGATAATAATGATAACAATAACAATGATAATAATGATGCTAATGACAGTAATGATTACCATTATTATCATCATTATCATGATCACCATAATGTTGATGATTATCATAATCATAAAAACAGCCATTAGAACAATAATGACATTAATAATGATAATGATAATAAAAACAGCGATCTCCATGATTATATTTATGAAAGATTACAATGCCACAGGAACGACACATTCAACAAATAGTGTAAAATTATACTTAGAATTATATTAAAGAGGTGAATATATGCAAAACAGTCATTCAATTACTGACAGTGGATGGTTGACAGCTCCACTTAATTGAATAATCATGGCCGAATCTATAATTAACAGAAACCTGAAATGTAATCATTGTTAAAACAGCGCACCCCCAACTACCGCTGAGTGCTACTTACATGGGAGAATAAATGATTACGATAAACGGTGAATATGTAAATCGTGAAAATAAATGCAAGCTGTGGCTGAATTAATGGCATCCCGTTTTCTGTATGGGCTAAATATTTCATATCGACGAAAACGGGAGAGAAATGAATGGGGTGGAGGGGGGTACTATCATATTTAGTTTTTCGTTCTATCTTTATTTGTGAGGTTGTTACTAATATTGAACGTATTGAGGGCATTGTTCATTGATTTAGTTCTTATTTGCGTGAAAAAAAATTCTTGTACTACATGACCCTGACCACACATGTATGTTATCTGTTATAAGTTGTTTTCCGTCCAAGGATTGATCACATTCTTATATTGCAGATGCAATACAAGTCATGAGAGGCTGAAATATCGCTTACTTATACAACAGCCGGCCGACGAAGAAACCTAAATTTGATAACTGAAATAAATTTCAAATAAGAGTGACAGTAATATCCCATTACCGTAATGAAGACAGATAGCTGTTGCAAGGAAAAAGATTGAGGGATAAACCAGGGGGATGAAAGCGCGCTGTAAAATATAGGAAGGATAACAGGATTGGAAAAGAATGTTGCGCTTGACATTATGTGTGGGCAGTTGTGTCCTCCGTCCCTCGAGTGAACACGTGGACGTGAAAGAAGCGACGGAGAAAAATATAAGTCTGGTCCCCGGGCGCGGAGGGAAAGAGGCGAGGAGGCGCAGACGGAGAGAAAATTGATACACACGGAGAAAGAGGAGAGCTGATAGGAACACACACGCACGCACGCCCACGAGTGTGTGGGGAGATTGTTATGATAGATGATGAGATAGATGTGTTTGTGAGTGTATGCATCTATGTGTATGTATATGTATATCTACGTATAGATGTGTGTATGTATGTATGTATAGATGTGTGTATGTATATATATGTGTGTGTATATGTATATATATATATATATAATATACATATATATATATATATATATATATATATATATATATATATATATATGTATATATATATATATATATATATATACACACACACACACACACACACATATACATACACATATATATATATTCTCTCTT
>BOPN01000424.1:99444-100811 GCA_017312705.2 Penaeus japonicus | reverse complement strand
TGCTGATTAAGATCTCCAAACAATATGATGTGTTGGCAGTCATGGTTCTTCATGAGGTAGTCAAGTTTTTGCATCAGAAAATCCAGCAATAAGGTCCCTTGATGTGGCGGCCTATAACATCCACAGAATAAAATGCCCTTCCTCATTCCATCTGTAATTTTGAAAATAATCATTTCGATACCTTCTGGTAGAGAGATGTTAAGGGTCTGGAGTTGTAGGTCTGCTTTATAACAGAGTGCAATGCCTCCGCCCTGTGTATTTCGATCCCTTCGGATCCAAGTTGAGTATCCTGGAATACGTGCATAGTTTGCAGGAACTTTGTCATCAAGGAAGGTCTCAACTGTAAAGACAATATCGGCCTTTTCTTTATTAACAAAATGGGTAAATTCCCCAATGTTAGGGTGGAATCCTCTCAGATTTGCTAACATAATTCGCATTTCATTTTTAGTGCATTTGCCCATAATATCCTCCACATTTTGAGAATATCGCATTGGCACTGAATATGTCAGTTGTTGATTTTGATGGATAGGCTGGATGTTAGGGAATTGATAATAACCAGTAGGATTTTGAACAGTCTGGGATCCACTGTGAATTTGAGCAAGCACTGATTTTAGTGTTGTTATAGTTTCCTGATTTTTAGTTGTTATAGCACTTACAAGATCCTTCTGACGTTGATCTGCAATTCTTTCCCGACAAGTTTCTTCTGTGTGGTACTTCCTCCTGCAGTAATTACAGTACATCGATTTTGTGCACTGTTCACGTGAGTGCCCTTTGCGGTTACACACTTGGCACTTTTCCTGAGCAGAGGAAGGTTCTTTGGATCTGTGATCTTGATAAACTTCTGTGTCCCTTACGTAGTGTTCTCCTTGAAAATGTCTTGGCTTGTAGGGCCTTTGCCTTTCAAATGGCCACAGATGTTGAGAAGCTTTCTTGTCCTTTTTCAGGGATGTGTTTGGTAGGAGGCTCTTTTGTGAGTATACAGATTTGTAATCACACTGTTCTTTCCTCTGGGACTGGGAAGGAAGAGCCGATCTCTTTGATTGTTGTTGGCTGTCTTGAGGTGAAAATTCTTGGTTTACACCTTTTAATTTCCTGACCTCTTCTGATGCCCACCATATGTATAATTCTTCGTTTTCTTCGATTTTCTTTTCCCAGTCTTGGTCAATATTGTTTGGAAAAGCTGAGCAGGCAATGGAGCGTTACTTGTTCAGTACTTTCGTGAGTAATGGCTAGGCTGTCAATAAGAGAAACAATTTCAACAAGTACGCTTCGCTTCTCAGTCAGCCCATCAATAATTGTTTTGAATCTCACGAGATTGGACTTAGCAGATGCTAACTCCTTCCGTAGACTTTTGACGAGGCTTACAG
>BOPN01000424.1:27500-30000 GCA_017312705.2 Penaeus japonicus | reverse complement strand
TCAGTTTTTTTATTGTCGTTATCATGATTGTTATTATGAACGTTGATAAAGAAACTATTGGAAGTAGGGATGTGGAATAAACATTGAAAATTGCAAAATTAAGACTATGCGACGGATACGACTGAAAGATGAACGTTATAACAAATTACTAAGGCATTATTCTAAGATAACCAAAGATTCTCTATTTACTCTCCCGTACACGATACATAACTGCTGAATACATGAATACTCGAAATAACACAGAAACTGAGAATATATAGATTAATGTTTTTTTTCTTTCTTTCTTTCTTTCTTTTCTCTCTCTCTCCAACCGAAGCGCACTATCGAACATGTCGAGTGTCGTTAAAGTCAACGGTTAATTACGCTGTTTGTTTAACCGTTATGCCCTTTCTTATCAACTGAAATAGCAAATGGTGTGTTTAGCGCATCGGGACTAACCATGAATATACAATTGTCTGAAGTTTGCGCCACCAATGAGCGACAGGTGAGAGGGAATTGCTTAAAGTTTGAGGGAATTGGTGCCACTGCAGTAATCAAGAGATCCTTCCAATATGCTAATTAGACTTGCAATGAAGTAGAGTTACAAGTAAGAATATCCATATACGGAAAATAAATCCTGTACATATGCGAAAAATAAATCCTCTATTAATAAAAAAAAAAAAAAAAAAAAAAAAAAAAAAGAAATCAATCAGTTTTTGAACGAAAACACGAAAAAATTGCTCCTGTTTTTTCAAGGCTCATTGCACATGCACATGAGATATACGCTTATACTTGACCCTTTGCATGACCGATTTGTATTGCAGCTTTTTATTTTCCTCTCCCACCTCTCTCTCTCTCTCTATCTATCTATCTATCTCTCTCTCTCTCTCCCTATCTCTCTCTCTCTTCATCTATCTATCTATCTACCTATCTATCTGTGTATGTGTATGTTTGTGTGTGAATTTGAGAGATGATACCATTAAAACATTAAAGCACTTTTGATTATTGTGCGTCGTGTATGCAATTTTCTGTTGCAAAGTTACTTCATCTACTTTGATCACGTACCATTTATGAGTTCTCGCATTGGTTAATTTTGTAATTTACATGGAAATTATCCTATCCGTCGAGAAGGGCTCTGCATTAACTACGGTTTATAAACCAGAAAGAGCGAGCGAGAGAGAGAGAGAGAGAGAGAGAGAGAGAGAGAGAGAGAGAGAGAGAGAGAGAGAGAGAGAGAGAGAGAGAGAGAGAGAGAGAGAGAGAGAGAGAGAGAAGCGATGGATAGATAGATAGAGAGTGGGAGAGAAGGAGAGAGAGGAGGGGGGAGAGAAAGAGAGAGAGAGAGAGATAGACAGAGAGAGAGAGAGAGAGAGAGAGAGAGAGAGAGAGAGAGAGAGAGAGAGAGAGAGAGAGAGAGAGAGAGAGAGAGAGAGAGAGAGAGAGAGAGAGAGAGAGAGAGAGAGAGAGAGAGAGAGAGAGAGAGAGAGAGAGAGAGAGAGAGAGAGAGAGAGAGAGAGAGAAAGATATATAGACAGATAGAGAAAGAGGGGGGGAGACAGAGATAGATAGAGAGAGAGAGAGGGAGAGAGAGAGAGGGAGAGAGAGAGAGAGAGAGAGAGAGAGAGAGAGAAGGGGAGAGAGAGAGACAGAGATAGATAGATAGAGAGCGAGAGAGAAAGAGAACGAGAGAAAGAAAGAAAATTCCTCAGTGAATTATAAAACGCAATTTTCAGTTCTTAGACACAGAGGCTAGAATATACTCACTTGGCTTAGAGGCCTAAAGTTGCCGTCATTTGTTGATGGGCTGCCCACGACATCTAAAATTCGTTTGGAAAAAGTGGTGTCTTTGGATGAAATTTTAGAATGCAATGCCGTTGTAAATCTTGGGTTAATCAATTGTTATCTTCACTGTTATTTGATACTGATTTTATTGGTGTCTTTATTATTGCTATATTAATGTGATTTATGATCATCACCATTGTTATCATCGTTGGAATTACTATTCATGTTATCATTAATCTTTACTGTTAATTTGTAAGTATCATTAGCTTATTAATAAATTGATGGTAATTACTATTAGATAACTTCCAGTCTGACAGATCACTAGGTAATTCTTTCCTTTGTAACCTCCTTTACCCTCAAGTCACTCTCTCTCTCTTTATCTACCTATCTATCTATCTATCTATCTATCTTTTTATCTATCTATCTCTCTCTCCCTCTCTCTCTCTCTCTCTCTCTCTCTCACACACACACTCTCTCTCTCTCTCTCTCTCTCTCTCTCTCTCTCTCTCCCTCCCTCTCTCTCAATGTACCCACCCACTATAGTTACCACTCTCCCCAAATGATCCCAACCCCATAAATATGACGCATACAAGCTATCCGTTCACTCGAAAGGTACCAGATGTGTAATGGTACCTGAAGCCTACCTACACACAGGTATTAGAGTAAGTTATTGATTGCGCTATTGTTTTAACCGGAATGTCCCTTCGCATCAACTCTGACAACAAGTGGACTGTATGGA
>BOPN01000424.1:20000-22500 GCA_017312705.2 Penaeus japonicus | reverse complement strand
TAAAGGAGAGCCACAGAGAAACAAGAACACAAAGCAAAAAGGGAGGAACAGCGAGACGGCAACGGGTAGCGGAGGCGCAGGATAACATCGGCTTTCACAGCCAGCTAATTTGCATACAGAGCAGAGGAACCAATCCCAAGAGTCTTACCTTAATTCCTAATTGATGTATTGCGTTCCTGATGCATCCATCAATCTCGCTCACTTCTTGTATTAACGCAGCGGGTAGGAGGAATGCATGGCCTTTCAGCATCTTTAGTTATCAACGCAGTATTGTCGGGATTGTAGAAGTGTGTGTGTAGGTTGTGTGATACTAGTTAGTGTCTTTGGGATTGTTATGATTCGGTTGATTGTTTGTGTTTGTGTGTGTNAAAAAAAACATACACACAAATACACGCACATGTACACACGCACACACACAAACAAACAAACACACACACACACAAACAAACACACAAGCACACACACACACACACAAACAAAGAAACACACAAGCACACACACACAAACAAAGAAACACACAAGCACACACACACTCAAACACAAAAACACACAAGCACACACACACACAAACAAACAAACACACAAGCACACACACCCAAACACAAAAACACACAAGCACACACACACACAAAAACAAACAAACAAACACAAAAAACCCATCCACACATCCACGCACGTACTTCAACCTATGGAACACGCACCTGTTCTGTCCCTATTCCAATAAAAATTAGACACCCCGCGAAAATATTCACGTTGTAGGAGAGAGCCAGATCTCTCTATATAAACTCCTTTCAAATCCATTACATTGAGCATAACGCTTCGTTTGCCTTGCTGTTATACTCTCTTGCACACACTGCAGCTATTACGGGCACACGGACATAAAGACTTTTCTCACAAAGTATTACCCTTTGGTACGAACAAGCCTTCTACACTTTGCTCATGCTCCACTTAAGTGTTCTTGCATTCAAGAGAAAGCGGGAAACGAGAGTCAAAATGGAGAAAGAGAGAGAGAGAGATTGGGAGGGAGGGAGGGAGGGAGAGAGAGAGAGAGAGATTAAGAGTGAGAGAGAGAAAGAGAAAAAGAGAGAAAGAGACAAAGAGGGAGAGAGAGAGAGAAAGAGAGAGAGAAAGAGAGAGAGAGAGAGAGGGAGAGAGGAGTGAGTTGCATAGACTGAGCGAGATCACTTGCCCTTGGAAATGGGGAGATGAAAATCAATTATGCAAAATAAACTTACAAATTTCAAACCTTAAGGGTCAAAGTTACAAGTGACCTCACCAAACAAACTAACAGTAAAAAAAAAAAAAAAAAAAAAAAAAATCCTTTATAACTTTCCTCCAAGCCTATATCGGGACGTCGGAACACGCAGTCGGATCCTGGTCACGCCACGCCCCCGTCCTCTTCAGAAAGGGCAAGAGAAGGGCCGCCGTTAAGTGCATCGTCACTATGAGGGAGGGTGCGTTTTTCAGGGCAGCATATGTAGTGTAATGCTGTTTAGACACATCAGACCAAATATATACGCAAATGCATGTATGCATGTACCCATATATATACACAGAAATGTAAATAATCTGTATGTACTTGTGTGTGTGTGTGTGTGTGTGTGTGTGAAATTATTTGATTTAGATAAAAGTGGATGGTGTAATGACTTTTTCGTTTCAATTAAGCTTTTGTTTTTTTGTAAAAATGATGTCGATAATATGATAATCCACCTTTTATTTGTACTTCTGTTATCATTGATATCATTACTGTTATTATTGCTATCAGTATAATTTCATTTTAATTTTTTATTGTTATATGATGATGATGGTAATGATGATAATGATGATGATGAAAAAAATGAAAATAGTAAAAATTATTATAGTAATGATATCATTAATAATAATGATACTAATGATGATAATAATGATAATGATAATAATAACAATAATGATAATAATAGTAATAATGATAATAATAATAATAATAATAATAATTATTATTATTATTATTATTATTATTATTATTATTATTATTATTATTATTATAAAATAATGACAATAACAATAACAATGATAATGACAATAATGATAAAAACAACAATAATGATAACAATAATAATGATAACTACAATAATACTAATAACAATGATAATAACAATAATAACAAAAACAACAATAAAAATAACAATAATAATGATAACAATAATACTAATAACAATGATAATAACATTAATAACAAAAACAACAGTAAAAATAACAATAATAATGATAACTACAATAATACTAATAACAATGATAATAACAATGATAACAAAAACAACAATAATAATAACAATAATGAGGATAACAATAATGCTAATAACAATGATAATAACAATAAGAATAATTACAACAACAAAAATAACAACAATAATGATAACAACAACAACACTAATAACAATGATAATAACATAAACAGTAATAATGATAATAAATGTAAATCATTATCACATCCCCTGCTGAGTTAGACCAAAATTATCGC
>BOPN01000424.1:5000-7500 GCA_017312705.2 Penaeus japonicus | reverse complement strand
TGTCATTATCATAATTGTCATAATCATTACAAATACCATCATTATGTTTTAATCCTTATCATTATCATCATAATTACTATAATCATTCTGATAAATACTTCATTTATATTGTTACTATCATCATTCTTATTCTTATTAATATCAGAATCTTTATTACAATATAAGAACAAAAAATTAACAGAGAAAGAGGGGAGTAAGGTTTAAATATGCCAATGTGAATGAATTATAGGTTAGCATACTGATTGGTATTATATTTGTCTCTTAAAAGCTATATTGGTTTATGCACTCACTCTATATAACGGATTATTTGTACTGCTCTCTCTCTCTCTTTCTTTCTGTCTCTCTCTCTCTTTCTTTCTGTCTCTCTCTTTCTCTCTCTCTCTCTCTTTCTTTCTGTCTCTCTCTTTCTCTCTCTCTCTCTCTCTCTCTCTCTCTCTCTCTCTCTCTCTCTCTCTCTCTCTCTCTCTCTCTCTCTCTCCTTATATATATTTATAGATATACATATACACACATATGAAAAGTGTTACACTTCTAATTTATAATCAAAAGCCGTCACTACCACAGAAAACAGGGAAAACATTTTTCCTTCAAAGAATTATTAATTTTACCATATAATTCCTGCAAATTAAGGGATTAAGGAAACTTTGATACATTTCCAGCAGTTTTGTTAATATTTACATAATTTTTCTTGGAATTTATAATTACATAATTATAGAGAATTTATGCAAATATCAAATATAAAACAAATACTAGAGACTTCCTTAAGATCTAGCACATATAACCCCTTTCTCGCTTACCAAAATAAAAACTAAAGGTAAGCTGTCCATGGTTCTCCTCCTCATAGTCCTCCTCGAACGAGAGTCCAAGGAGAAGTGGCCAACCGTCCCCAGGTCAGCCTCCGCAATCCCATGTGGTCCGCTTGAATGGCTCAGCAACACGGAATTTTCCACGGATATTTGTGCACATGTTTGTTTCCTTGTAAATTAATATGGTAGATTCCAAATCTTCCATACATACACATTCTAGTCATGTTCTATAATGGGAGACATAATCCCCGGCAAAATCTTAAGTGATTTCGTTGATGTTTAAGAGTCGCTACATTGTTTTGATTTTGGCTATGTGACCATTTTGTATTGTTTGTGAGACAACCAGGACAACGTAATCCGTCCAAACCTGGATAGTCTACAAACTGATAACATTGATAAGTTTTAGATGAGGTTACGAGTGAAATCTTGGCGTATATCTTTGGAAACCTCAAGTAGGTGGAAGTGTAAGGGAACTTCAGTTTAAATTTAACCAGCCGTTGAGAAGAATATGAACATAATGAACATTATTTTGACTATTACTGTATTAGATGAGTATGTTGAAAAAAAAAAAACCCTGCTTGGAGATGAAACGGCTAAAGCAGTGAAAAGCAATTTAGTTGGACCTCCTACCTTTGAAGAGAAACAACTTTCAGAAATCTCAAATTTCCTAAACACAGAACTACAGGTTGCATGGTATTCTTAAACCAGACATCGGCTTGAAGGCTGTGGAAGTTGAGTTTGAGTTTCGTCGATGAACTATACATTACTAGGAGAAAATGAATTCGAAAAAAATAACGACCTCTAAATTTAAATCGATTTACCTGAAACATTTGCTGTATGATCTGCTCAATTAGTACATAAAAAAGAAAAGAAAAGAAGAAAAAAAAAACATGTCTGTCAAATTGGAAATTGCGTTTTGACTCTAATTGGATCACCTCATAAACCAGAAGTTTCTGCCCACGAGTTCAACAATTTAATAAACGCTTCAATAGACTTCGAGCAACATAATTAGTGGCTAAATTGAGGCACATGAAATTAGGCTGGAAGCTGAGGCAGTGGCGAGAGATGTGATTATGGAAGGAGATAGAAACAAAGTTAGTAAAAGAGAGAGAGAGAGAGAGAGAGAGGTAAAGCTCTATGGTTTGGGATTGCATTTCGTTGCTGCTTGCAATGATACGAACATTATAAGTATGCAGAAACACAGACACAAAGATACAAAGACACACACCAACACACACACACACACACACACACACACACACACACACACACAAACAAAGACAAAGACATACATAAACACACACACAAACAAACACGAAAACACAAACACACAAACACACAGACACATACACACAAACTCACACACACACACACAAACAAAGACAAAGACATACATAAACACACACACAAACAAACAAGACAACAAAAACACACAAACACAAAGACACACACCAACACACACACACACACACGAACACTCATACTACTATTACTACTTATATTGCAGCTCCTAATGATAAGGGTAAATGAGGAGGATAATGATAATGATAACAAAAATAATAATGGTGATAGATAAGAACAATCATAATAATGATAATAATAACGATATGATAATGATAAGAATAGAAGATAACAATGGTAATGATTAATATAATCACGAAGATGAAATAATATAGATAAGGATAATCACTGTC
>BOPN01000423.1:489345-494345 GCA_017312705.2 Penaeus japonicus | reverse complement strand
CTCTATATCCGATTCTTATTTTTATCTATATATCTGTTACGTATGTGTATATCTATCTATCTATTTATATGAATACATGAATGAGTTTATCTAATATTTATATTTTCTAGAGAAGACCCATGTGAAGCGGAGACGTCGATTTTCATTCGGTCATGGATCGAATGAAAGTCTTCCCATAGAGAAAATTCAGTGGAGATCCGGAGAACCATTGGTAAGCCTGTGAGAACCAAGAGAAGACACTGTCAGTGGTTCACAGTCACCGTGTAAATGGCATAGTGAAGATACAAAACGGAATACAAAGATTTAAAAAGGAAGACTCAAGAGACAGGCCACGGGATGAGTTTCCTGACACGAGATTAATAGGTGTTCGTAATTTTCTCTTGCGTGAAAAGACAGAGAGACAGAAGGAGATATACAGCAAAATAGGCAAACGGAGAGGAAGACGAACAGGCAGACAGAAGAGTAGAGAAAATGAAAGGCTCAGTCAGGCCGACCAGACAGACAGACTGAAAGGGAAACTCAAACAGGTAGACAGGTAGACTAAACAGACAACAAAAGAAAACGCCAGCCGGGTAGTGAGGAAGACACAAACGCGAAGATCAAACAGAGAGCACGAAGGAAAAAGGCGAGCCAGACAGACAGGCAGACAGGCAGACAGAGGCGACCGGCAGAGCGACCCCAGCCAGGCCGACAGAGGGAGACCATGATCGTGGACGCGGTGCGGGTGGCGTGCGGTTCCGACGGCGTGATGGTTGAGGACGAAGACCCCCTCCGCCCCCCGCCCTTCAGCCCGCCCCCCGACTCCGGCCACAACCCCTCCGAGGCCAACTCTGCCGCAGGGGAAGCCAGACTCCACGCCGAGCTCCAGTCCACACTCATAGAGCAGCAGGATCAACGGCACTGCGCTGAGAAGGGCGTCGACTCCGAGGCGAAGGTGAGGGCGGCGCTGGTGTTGCTTGGGCGGGATCGGTGGTGGTGGTTGTTGTCGCGTGAAGCCATCTTGGGACGAATTCTTTTTCGAGACCCGCTCGAGGTCGTGTAGGTCTCATTTTACGAAGTGGTTTACTTGTTGAATAAATACTAATTGTGTATGGGAAGTTACCTGTGGTATTTGTTATATACGATAGTGTAGTCGTTGTTGCCACGCATGAGAACTGTCAATGTATAAATCCGATTACATATGAGTAGTTGTTTATGCTAACGTATAAACTCATATACATGAACGATCAGTTACTTATTGTTACATAAACCTTACCATACGTGAACAGTTACTCGTTACGTTTAACCCAGTTGAATATCATCGGTTGCTTATTGCTGCACAAAACTAGTTGTGAACAGTAGGTTATTCCGTAGACATCAGAAACATATGAGTGATGGCTTGTTCCTTAATAAAACCAATTATGAAAAAGCAGTAGGTGGTATTTAGTTCACTTTTCTTTTGAAGAAGAAAGTCGAATTAATGAGTATGTCTCGCATCAAAGTAAATGCAGCATATTATTGCCGTGTGTTGACGTATGTTTATAGTTGAAAGGAAATAAATATCTGTTGATGATTCACAATTAGATTAGCATTCACCTTTGAAAGCGAGGGACAGAGAGGGAGAAAAATCGTATATTTTCATGATTTTTTTCAATAGTTCATCACTACTCTGCGCCAGCGATTAAAAACAAGGTCAGAATTGCACACGGCGTTGAAACTTTATATTAATTTAATATTTTTTTCCTCTTCTGAATATTTCTAGCACATTTGCGTTTCTAAATTACTTTTGGAGTGTTCATATATTCTGTTTAAATTGATACATTTGTAGACTGTCAAGAGGAGGTCACTGTATGATTTCTTTCTCTCTCTCTCTCTCTCTCTCTCTCTCTCTCTCTCTCTCTCTCTCTCTCTCTCTCTCTCTCTCTCTCTCTCTCTCTCTCTCTCTCTCTCTCTCTCTCTCTCTCTCTCTCTCTCTCTCTCTCTCTCTCTCTCTCTCTCTCTCTCTCTCTCTCTCCCATTCTCTTTCTTTCTTTCCCTCTTTCCTTGTCTATTTATTGTTGTATCTTTCATTTAGTTTAATTTCTCCACTGTCGACCCCAATCACAGAGTTCAGGCGAGGTGTGCCAAGGGTGCCATGACGTCATCGCCGACAGGTTCCTCCTGCGGGTCAACTCGAGGTCGTGGCACCAGACTTGCCTGCGGTGCTGCGTGTGCCAGCTGGCGCTCGACCGGCAACCCTCGTGCTTCATCCGGGAACACAATGTCTACTGCAAATCCGATTACACGAGGTAGGTGTATATGATGTTACATAGTCTTCTTTTGTTATTTTTGTGTTGTGGTTTGAGTCCCGGATGAGGTATCCACTTGGGGTGATGGTCCCCCACTGCCATGTAAAAAACCCTTCGGAAGAGGAAAGGGGTTCGTGTTGCAAAAGCGATGCATGGTACTGTGATGATTGTTAAATTAAAAAGGGCGTGAATGTTTGTATCATCGGGACGACACAAAATTTCCCTGTGGGTGAAGGACAAGCAAATGGCTGGGAAATTTCAAAATCGTCCTATAAAATCGGTTCTTAAGAATATCAGTATTCCTCTCCTCCCACGTACTTACATATCTATTCATATATTTGTATAGACATATGCACACACACACACACACACACACACACACACACACACACACACACACACACACACACGTACACACACACACGCTCGCACACACACACACACACACACACACACACACACACACACATGTGTGTGTGTGTGTGTGTGTGTGTGTATATATATATATATATATATTTATATATATATATATATATATATATATATATATATATATTTATATATATATATATATATATATATATATATATATATATATATGTATATATATATATATATATATATATATATATATATATATATATATATATATATATATATATATATATATATATATATATATATATACATGTAACTTTCGTCTCTCCCCCGCCACCCCCACACCCTATCCCTCCCTCTCATCCATTCATTCATCCTCCCTTCCTCCGTCCCTCCCTTCCTCCGTCCCTCCCTTCCTCCCTCTCCTCCCTCTCCTTCCTTCCTTCGCCCTGGAGATAAGAAGGAAGGGATTAGGAGAGGCTACAATCAGCTAATTACAGCCGGCGGTTTATTAGCGCTGGTTCAGCCTCATCAATACGCCTGGTTCCATCACATGCTCTTCTTCCTCCCTTTTCCTGCTCTTTCTTTCGAAGGGGAGGGGGGGGGGGTGATGGGGAAGGGGGGGGGGGGTAAGAGAGTGGAGGGGATGTTGGATGGGGATGGGGGATGGGGATGGGGGATGGGTGATGGGTGAGGGTGGTGAAGGAGGGGTGGAGAGGTGTGTGTGTGTGTGTGTGTTTTGTGTGGATGGAAGTGTGTGTGTGTGTGTGGGGGGGGATGTGTGTGTGTGTTTTGTGTGTTGTGTGGAGGGAAGTGTGTGTGTGTGTGTGTGTGTGTGTGTGTGTGTGTGTGTGTGTGTGTGTGTGTGTGTGTGTGTGTGTGTGTGTGTAGAAATTGCAATGTGTGTGTTAGTAGGAAACAAAAACACTGAACCGTTTCATAAGCCCTAACAGTGATATCACAGACGACAAAAGACACACATTGATGACAGAAAACACACACAAAAAAGCCTTACGTTCTTCTTCCTCTTTTTTCGTCCCCTTCCCTTCCTTCTCCTCCTCCTCCTCATCCTTCTTTTCCTCCTCCTCCTCCTCCTTTTCCTCCTCCTCCTCCTCCTTCTTTTCCTCCTCCTCCTCCTCCTCCTCCTTTTCCTCCTTCTCCTCCTCCGCCCCCCACCCCACCTTCTACACCTCCTACCCCCTCCATCTTTTCCTTCTCCACCCACTTCCCCTCCATCTCATGTTGATAGGGGGGGGGGGGGTTATCTACCCTACCAATCACCTCCTCCCCTTCCCCTTTTCTATCCTTTCCTACCTTCTCTCCCTCCTTCATCAACCCCCCTTCCATTACCATCACCCCCTTTCTTTTGCACTCCCTCCTCCCCACCATCTAACCCCCACTACCCTGTACCCACTACCCCTTGCCTCCCTTACCTTCATCCCGCCCTCATCCTATCACTCTCCTCAACCTTTCCTCCTCACTTCCTCCCTCCCCCATCACCCCTCTCTCCTTCCCCCAATAACCCCTCCCTCCTTCCCCTCCATCCCCCCTCCTTCCCCCATAATCACCCCTCTCTCTTCCCACCCATCATCCTTCCCTCTTTCCTCTCCATTCCCTCTCCCTACCCCCCATCACCCCACCCACCCCCACCCCCTACCCTCCATCACACCCCACCCACCTCCACCCCCTACCCTCCATCACCCCCCACCCCCACCCCCTACCCTCCATCACCCCCCACCCCCACCCCCTACCCTTCATCCACCCCCACCCCCACCCCCTACTCTCCATCACCCCCTACCCCCTTTCCTTCCACCCCCCCCCCCTTAGACGCAAAAAGGATCGGCATAGCGTCATGACACAGCCAATACCTGCCTGTCCGTCAGCTGATCCTGTCCGTCATCATCAGCTGATCCAGATGTTGTTGTCATCTTCGCAACACCTGGAACCCGCGTGGTGTGGTCCTCGGGAGATAGGATGGATGGATGGATGGATGGATGGATGCATGGGTGGATGAGTGGATGGATGGATGGATGGATGAGTGGATGAGTGGATGGGTAGATAGGGATAGATAGACAGGTTATATTCTTTTTTATCTTTTTTTTCTTTCTTTCTCTCTGTCTATCTCTCTCTCTTTCTTTATTTCTCTATTTATCTCTGTCTATCTATTTATCTGTTTATCTATTTATATATTTATCTATCTATCTTTCTCTCTCTTTCACTCTCTCCCTCCCCTCCTTCCCCTCCTTCCCCTCTCCCTCTCCCTCTCCCTCTCCCTTTTACCTTCTCGTTATTTATCTCTCTCTTTTCTGGAAAAGGAGGAGAAGAATAGAGAAAAAAACACTCTTTCTTCACTTT
>BOPN01000423.1:474345-476845 GCA_017312705.2 Penaeus japonicus | reverse complement strand
CCTCTCTCTCCCGCAGGAACTTCGGCGCGCGGTGCGCCAAGTGCTGCCGCAGCATCGGCGCCGCGGACTGGGTGCGGCGGGCGCGGGACCGCGTCTACCACCTCGCCTGCTTCGCCTGCGACGCCTGCAAGCGGCAGCTCAGCACGGGCGAGGAGTTCGCCCTTCACGACAACCGCGTCCTCTGCAAGCAGCACTACCTCGAGTCCATCGAGGGCGGCGCCTCCAGTAACGATGGTGAGAGAAGGAGATGGTGTGGAGATAGAGAGATAGGTCAACAGATGGATAGATAGAGAAAAAGAAATAGAGGTAGAGGATAAAAAGATGAATTTAGAATAAGAGAAGAAGACTTCCCTCCACCTGTGCATGAGATCAAAAGATTAACAAGAAAACAAACCACTCAACTCCCCTCCAACACACACCACCCCACCCCCACAGACTCAACCCTCCGACTAACTCCCACCAACTCCCCCCTCCAGACCCAACCTCACTCCCTCCGACAACCCCCAACCTGACGCACCCCCCTCCCCTACACCAACTAATCACCCCCCTCTCCCTCCCTCCCCCTCCAGAGAGCGACGGCTCAGGCAAGACGAAGAGCAAGCGCGTCCGCACGACCTTCACCGACGAGCAATTGCAGGTCCTGCAGGCCAACTTCCACATCGACTCGAACCCCGACGGCCAAGACCTCGAGAGGATCGCGCAGATTACAGGCCTGTCCAAGAGAGTGACGCAAGTCTGGTTCCAGAACAACCGGGCGAGGCAGAAGAAGTACATCACGCAGGGGAAGAGGCACCACCCGCCGCCGCAGACACCCGTCGGCGCCGGTAAGATGGCCGCTTTTGGGTTCCGTCTCTCTGAGTTTCCTAATCATGATGTGTGTGTGTGGGTGTGTGTGTTTGTGTCTGTGTGAGTGTGTGTGTGTGTTTAGAGATAGAAAGTAAAAGAAAGAGAGAGAGAGAGGAGGAGGATAGAGAGGAAGAGAGAGAGAGGAGGAGGAGAGAGAGAGAGAGGGAGAGAGGAGGAGGAGGAGAGAGAGGGAGAGAGAGGAGGAGGATAGAGAGGAAGATAGAGAGAGGAGGAGGAGGAAAGAGAGAGAGAGAGAGAGAGAGAGAGAGAGAGAGAGAGAGAGAGAGAGAGAGAGAGAGATCAAGGGAGAAAGAAAGAAATAGAAAAAAAGGAGAGAGTGTGTCTGTCTTTTTTTTCCATACTTGTCTATTTTTTCGACGCAATAGATGAAACAAAATAGCATGGAATTTAACGCAATTACACTTAACACCATAATCATCGGGTATTGCAACTACCATTTTTCTTAATGTATGAATGAGGAGGTTTTGCGCCTCGGATTCGCCTGATAATAATATTGATTATTCTATCATGTTGACGTAACTAATACTGATGCTGTCATTATCAAAACATTATGGTGATTGCTTTGAAAACTTGAGTCTTATGAAAAACAATACATTTTCTATCGTTCGTTCATGTATATCAATTAGTTCGTATTAGGAATATATTTCCGGCTAAACCATCATGACCTATAAAATAAGGGTAAACATAACCGTAGATTTTGTTTTTAGTGATACATGCATTAAAAAAAATATATATAAATACGTTTCTTTTATCTTTTCATCTCAACATTCTGGGACTTAATTCTCGAAAAAGGACTTCAAAAACGAGAGGAAAGGCAATTGTAGAATGATTTCTTAGCCTTGAAAAAAGGAATGCAAATTTTGAGGAGCAGCCTGTCCGCTCGGTCAACAGATGGCGCTCGTGTTCATGGGAAATTTCACGGGTTAATTTTTAAACGGAGTAATAATTAGCATGGGTATTTCGCGGATGATTTATACGCTTTATCGTGTCTGAAAATGTGTTATAGTATTACGAATCTGATAATTGACAAATGATGATAATTTTTTTTTATGATTTTTTTAAAGAACTAACTACCAATAACTACCAATAATAACAAACAGTTTTTTTCCTGTAAATATCACTTGAGAGAAAATAATAACGTGAAATAAAAACATATATGTGAACACGGGTAGTCCACTACACCACTTTTATGCCTTGAAGCGAAGTTCACTGAATATTTGCTTGAATATTTTCTCTTAGTCGTCCTATTTTTCTTTTCTTTTCTGGCCTACAGTTGTTAAAGATACAGAACTGAATGTAGTCCCCTCAGCTTATAACTAAAATCCTGAAATGAAACTTATACGCATCAGCATCAGCTAAAATACAGCATTGGCTCAAGCTTACGACATCAAAAAAATATGAAATACAGGACAGACCGGCTGCAGCATGCAAAATAAATATCCGAAACAATAGCGAACCGACCGTAACATACGATAATCAACAGTCCCTAAAAGAAAAAAAAGAAAGAAAAAAAAAATTTAAGATGTTTTAAGAAGTCACGAAAACAGCCGCAAGGGCTAAGACATTACCTTCTTTCTTTTACTATGCCCTTTCTATCCCTTTCACTGCACCACGACAACTCCAAAGAGCTAGT
>BOPN01000423.1:449345-451845 GCA_017312705.2 Penaeus japonicus | reverse complement strand
TATACATATATGTATATATATATATATATATATATATATATATATATATATATATATATATATATCAGTTTGATCTTCTTTCAATCAATATGCTAATAAAAGTTTAGGATATACCTCCAGACCTAGGCATTTATGATATGTCACACGTGTGTCTTATAATTCATACATTTTTTCATAGTCAAATTATTTCCATTCCTTTGAGAGAGATAAAAAAAAAACGCAGTATACAAGAAATGACAATTCTTTTCAGGATATATGATTGATATCTTCTTTTCTAGAATTTCTCTTTTAGATGAAAAATGTCGGAGAAGCATTTTTTTTTTATCTTCCTCTCTCTCTCCAGCTCTCGCAAAGAAAAACAATATCACTAAAACTTTTCTCAAATTCCGAAGTTATAATCTGGCGTAGTTGACGCATCCTTAAGATAATTTCATTATTCTTAAACTCCCTAACAAGGAGAAAGTCTAGTGAGAAATGATAGATTTTCTTCGCAAAAGGAAATGAAATGAAATGAAAAATCGTGCCTTATTTTCTCCAAAGAAGGAATTCTGCGATTGTGAGCATCTTTCGAAAAATGAACTTTTTTTTTTTTTTTTATTCCAAAGAATATGGATTTTCTCTTTTCCTAGGATGTCAACACCTCTATCCCCTCTTCCGGGTCCTCTCTCTCTTTCCCTTGTGTATGTATGTGTATATATATATATATATATATATATATATATATATATATATATATATATATATGTGTGTGTGTGTGTGTGTGTGTGTGTATATATATATACATATATATACACACACACACACACACACACACACACACACACACATATATATATATATATATATATATATATATATATATATATATATATATATATATATGCATATATATATATATATATATATATGTATATATATATATATACATACATACATATATATACATCTATATACATATATGTGCGTATGAATATAAATAAATATATTATAAGATACATGTGTATATACATATGTATACTATATATCACTCTCTCTCGCTCTTTCTCTTTTTCCCTCTGTTCCTCTCCCCCCCCCTCTTCCTCTTCCCTCCTTTCCTCCCCCTCTCTCGTTCCCTCTTTTACCTCTCGCTCCCCGCCTTCCCCTCGCCAGCCCCTCACTCCCTCAGCGGTAAATTGTAGCGATTAAGAGATTAATAATCCCACAGCGACCTGCATGAGTGATGTATGATGACTGCCCGACCGCCACTCGCGCGCGCTGGCCTAGTTTTCCCTTAGAAAACAGCTCGTCCGGGGGGTCTAATTTCACGTAAGTAAGTGCTTGCCCAGTGACGGATTGTATTGCCCTCTGTATAGCTGTAATCTAGACGTCATTTTCCACGCATATGATCTAAGCGCTAAAGATAGCAGTCAAAGATTCCGCGGTGAATGTACAGTGATTGTAATTGTCCGGCTATTAGGAGGGGGGGTAGGGGTGGAATAGGGGGTAGGGGGTGGGGTAACAGTTAGAATGCGCGGGAAGTGGGTTTGACTTGTTGCTGCCTTTGATTGGGGGTCGTGTTTGCCCTGTTTGGCTTGTTTGGCTTGTTTGTGGTTTGCGTTTGGTGGGTTGGTGTTTTTGTTCAGGTGTTATGGACTTGGTGTTATGGACTGGACTTATTTTAGATTTGTATTATTGTGGATTTGATTAAGATTACGTATTATAGACTAGTTATTAGGGGTATTGTGAACACGACTTAGTTAGACTTATGGTATTATTGATAAGATATCTACAGAGTTAATGGTATCGTGGACTATATAGATTTGTGGTATTACTGAATAGACTGGACCATGTTTGCCTTGCTTGTTGTTTGTTTGTTGACGTCCTGTGCAATGCTAGTATTCAGTTGTGATCGCTCATTGTGCTTACTTCTGATAACCTCTGACGTAATGTTTCCAAATATTATGTATTAAACAAAGTATGTATTGAACGTAGCAATACGGTGTCGCCTATAAGATCTTTTTTCTTTTTTCTTTTTTTTTCTTGGTAAATTTCCCTTGGGTAGTTACCATAATAACCGCACTTCTTAGGATAATTTCGATAGTAATAAGCACTGAATTAGGATGCATATACGGTGCACTGCAACTGACATACATGCAAGAGTGTAGTCACCATGCAATTGGATCTAGGTGTCCAGGGTTCAACAGCAAGAACCTTGAACCTCCAATGCTTTTCCCTGCTCGAAGTCTCTCTCAGTCTCGCTTACCATGTCTGTGGTAAGGCGTATCTGTCGATGAATATATGCGATTTTATGCTGATGTGTTGTTGATAGATTTATTGTATTTGAATGATGATGATGATAATCATAATGGTAATGATAATCATAATGGTAGATATATTGATATGTGTATGATGATGATGATGATGATGGTAATGATAATCATAATGATAGATTTATTGATATGTGTATGATGATGATGATGATAATGGTAATGATAATCATAATGATAATGGTATTTTCTGT
>BOPN01000423.1:429345-431845 GCA_017312705.2 Penaeus japonicus | reverse complement strand
GAAAAAAAAAACACAGAGAGAAAGAGAACACACGAGCAAACAAACAAACAACCTAACAAACAGAAAAAAAACACACACAGACAAACAAATAGACCAAAAAAACACCCCCCCAAAACAACAAATACACAAAAAAAACAAAAAAAAAAACATAGAAGTCAACACAACACAAAAACACCCAAAAAAAAACAAATACCCAAACAAACAAACAAACAAACAAAAACAAAAACAACATAGAAGTCAACACAGCAAGAAAATCCGGCCACAGGACAACCTTAGCCTACTGGTTCCCTGCAGAGACCAAGCGACCACACACGGTTGCGTACCATCGGACATGTGTTCCTCAGTTGGAATACTGTTCCTGGGGATGTATAAGTCTACAAGTCAAAGAGATTGTTATCATTTGGTTTATTTGTTGTATTTATTATCATTGTTGTTGTTGTTGTTGTTGTTGTTGTTATCGTCACTTTTATTATTCGTTTTTTATTATCGTTAGTTTTCTTATTATTGTTGTTGTTATTCTTATTATCATTGTTATTATCATAGTTATTACTATCATTATGATTATCATTGTTGTTTGTAATATTGTCATTATCATCATCATCATCACCGGCATTATTATCACCATTATCATCATCGTCAGTATTATTATCATAATCATTATCATTTTTGTAATGGTATTAATTATCATTATTATTGTTATCATGACTATCATCATTATTACCATTGTTATAATCATTATCATTGCTATTAATACTGTTATCATAATAAATTTTATCCTTATCATTATCATCGCCATTATCATGTCATAATTGTTATCATCATAATCATTATCGCTACTATTATTGATATTATCATTATCATTACCATATACTATTAGTAGTATCATTATTATTATTATTACTAATATTACTGCTATCATTACAATTGTTAGAAAAATTATCATCATTATCATTGTCACTATTGTTATCATCATTATCATTGTCATCATTGTGATCTTCATTATTATTGTTATTACAGTTATTATCGTCATTAACATTATTGTTGTCATTGTCATTACAGTTATTATTAATGTTACCATTATCATTACTGTTATCATTACCATCATTATTACTGTCAATATCATCTTTATTATTAATATATTTTTCATTGTTATTATTATTATCATCATCATTATTATTTTCCTTATTTTCAATACTAGTGATATCTATCTTTTTTTCATTAATTATATTATCATCATCCTTTCCATCACTACTATTATTATCATTATCATTGTCATAATTTTTTATCATCATTAAAATCATTATTGATATTCTGGTTATCGTTACTATCATCATTATCATCAACGTTATCATTATCATTATCTTTATTATCATTATCATTATCATTGTTGTTATTGATACCATAATCATCACTATCATTGTTATAATCATTATCATTGTTATCATTATCATGAACCTCGCCATCATTATCAGTATTACTAGTATTACCATTTCATCATCATTATCATTCGTATCAATCTTGTTTACAACTACCATTACAATGAAAAGGATTAATTTGAACAAAACATACAAACTAATAAATAAAACTGAAATAAGCATCATGCAGTCAAGGAGCATGTCTTTCCTGTGTCACGCAATATGCAAGAATATGACGTCATAAGCCCAATGCTCGCCAATTATGTTATTTTTCTCGAGAGATTTGGAGAGAGAGAGAGATAGATAGATAGATAGAT
Organism: Penaeus japonicus; assembly: GCA_017312705.2. NCBI lineage: Eukaryota > Metazoa > Arthropoda > Malacostraca > Decapoda > Penaeidae > Penaeus > Penaeus japonicus. The sequence goes on along the minus strand of BOPN01000423.1, from coordinate 430,113 downwards.
AGAGAGAGAGAGAGAGAGAGAGAGAGAGAGAGAGAGAGAGAGAGAGAGAGAGAGAGAGAGAGAGAAATCATTCATCTTATCGACTTTATTTAACAGATAGTTGAAGATGATTTTAAAACTCTTATTTCGTGTGATTCTACGTGTTATAGATATTGAATGTAAATACGAAATGTGTAAAATAAAACAAAATCAAAAGAAAAAAAACGATGAGAAAAAAGACCGATGATAATGATGATGAATGATAAATATATGAAAAAAAAATATATATATATATATTTATATAATTAATTTAAACAGAGAAATCAGTGTGATAATAACCAATTATTATTTAGAAAGTAATTTGACTATCGCTTAGATTATTTATTTTATATCATCATAGTATATAAATTGAACTTGCAAAGACAACGCAGATATCAAAATAATAATTTGATATTTCCTTTTCAAAAGTAGCCGTCTATTGTATCGTAGAAAACAATGCATGGCTATATAAAAAGATAATAGATTGACAGCAGAGATTATGATGAGCAAATTTATTAGGAATGTAACCCCAACACCATTTTTTTTTATTCCGTCGACTTTGTTACGATAAAAAATAGGTTGATGTTTTGATGATTTCTTTTCAATAGTTGGACTAGGTGCTGTCAAAATTTAGTGCAATAAGAAAAGATTAAAACAAAAGACAAAGGAAGCTTGAACAGTAACGCTAATGAAGAAAAAATCCATCAAGATCAAGACTATGCTATTCCTTCGACTTCTTTTCAAACACAG
>BOPN01000423.1:406845-411845 GCA_017312705.2 Penaeus japonicus | reverse complement strand
TCCCTTCCCCTCTCCTCTCCTCGACCACCTCTTCTTTCCCTTCTCCTCTCCTCGACCACCTCTTCTTTCCCTTCTCCTCTCCTCGACCACCTCTTCTTTCCCTTCTCCTCCTCTCATTCTTCGTCCCTTCCCATCTCCTCTCCTTTCCCTTCTGGCTTTGCTTTCATCGCGTATTCTCACCCCTCGCTCTTCCTCCAACGTGGTTACCATACGTAGAAAAAAAATCAATAATTGTCATTCTTCAGGTATTAAAAATGCAACGGTTGCTATCACTATTCTAATTGTTATTGTAGTACTAGCTGTTGCTATTGCTGTATGTGATTAACAGTATATATTGTTTATCCAGTTTCACGTTCCAAATCTAAGCAAAGCAGCGTAGTGAAGTGATATACGGGTCGTGACTGGTATGCCACTGAATTGCTTTTCCTTTCTGTACACTCAAATATGTGATTACTATTTCCTGTGCTGTTAAAGTGATTAATTAGCATCGGGTCAACAAATATCAGAATCAACAGAAATTACAAAAAAAAAAAAAAAAAAAATCAGTTGCAGATGAGAACAGAGAACAATAACAATAAGGAAGATAGCGATGGTGCATACACGTGATGGCATAATAAACACAAGTTATGTAAACAACACGACTCGGTCTTCATGCATAACCACAACAACCGATTACAACCCCCCCCCCTCCTTTCTCCCTCCCACCCAATGCCCACATGACCGTCTACCCGCCCTCAGAGTTGTACAACTCTTCGTGCTGGTTGACCTCTGATGACGTCTCAGGTCAGGGGATCTGCCTAACGAGCAGTGACAGTTCGTCTGTACTCCCTCCCTCTCCCCTCCTCTCCATCCCCTCTCCTCTGTCGGTCTTTTCGTCTTTTTCTTTTTATGTGTCCGTATTTTAGGTTGTTCTTTTTTCTCTCTTTTCTATGTACTCCCTTTCTTTAAATCTCTATCTTTCTTTCTCTCTTTCTCTCTCTCTCTGTCTCTCTCTCTTTCTCGTTTTAACGTATTTCTTCCTCTCCACCTACTATTACTCTTTAAGTTCTACCAAAATTTTATGATTGACTTCATTAGTCTAGTTGCAACCGCCTCTGCTCTAAAGGGGATCAACAGAGACATGCACAGAAGGGATATGGATGACTGAGCCACTGTCTCTTTTTGCGGGTCAAAAGTGCCCGTCAACGCCATGGGAAGAAAGAATTTGCTAAAGTCATGGAAGTTTTTATATATATATATATATATATAATAAGGCCAGGGAAAGAAAAGTGCCTTTTCAGTCAAATTCATGGAAACATGTGTGCCTTTTCAATAAAGTCAGAGAAAGCAAAGTGGACTTTTAGTCAAAATCTGGGACCTTTTGATGATCAGCTTAACCATCTATCAGCCTAGGAAATGATGAGCATACCTATATAAACTCTACAAACATAACAAAACCACTAATATAATAAATAACATGTTTATAAAGCTACATAGCATATCAGAACACTTCAGTTTTTCTCTTTTTTTTCTGGAGGCTTGTCGATACAGTGAAAGTCATTACGATAATCTACAACAAAATTGTGGTTTATTCGGGAACCTGATACTTGTTGGCCAGTAGAAACAATCAGGACGCGAAACAGAACATGTTTTCAACTGTAGCTACTAATTCTTATGTTCATCAAGAGGACTCCTTAGGTTCAAGTCTTCACTAAGATATCACTTTTTGTTATCGCAACTCCGTGTATACGTTGCACTTTCTTAAGAACTCACATTCTTACACACGCAATTGTATTCTCCTCTCAACAAACTCACAAGCAAACACAAAGCAAACCCCATGCTCCCACCTCAACCCCGCCAAACCTCCACCTCCAATCCCTACCCCCAACCCCACCCCCAACACAACTCACACACATCCAATCCCGCCCCCAACACAGCTCAAACACCCCAACCCCGCCCCCAACACAGCTCACACACCCCCAACCCCGCCCCCAACACAACTCACACACCCCCAACCCCGCCCTAACACAACTCACACACCCCCAACCCCGCCCTAACACAACTCCCACACCCCAACCCCGCCCCCAACACAACTCACACGACCCTAACACCCCTCCACCTTCCTCCCCACTCCCACCCTCGACTCAAGGCACCCAGAACGGAAGCCACGCGCCCTGAGTCCGCAGTGCAGTCACCTCGCTGTACTCTGACGCCATTCCTATGCTAATGCCCACAATTATCCCACCACGAGGCTTGTGATAACGCGCAGAGTCCCGCGATCGGGGCTCATGATTACAACGAAATGCAAACGACGCCATATTATTCGGACGCGGAGCGAGGGAGGCAAGATAGGATCATCCCACAGACGTCGGTTGAGGTCGAAGTCCCGTGTTTCGGGGAGGGAGAAGCGGGTCTCGTGGGTTGGTTCGAAGCGCCGGGGCGGTTTCGGAATCGCGTTTCGATCCGGTCTCGTGTGATGGCATTTGAAGGGTATCGGTGATTCGGAGCTTCGGTTTCGGAGGTTGGGGGCGAGAGGGAGCTCATCTCAGGGACGTGTTTCTCTCCTTGTCTGTCTCTTGGTTTGTCTGTCTTCGTGTCTCTCTTTCTCTGTCTGTTTGTCTTCGTGTCTCTCTCTGTTTGGTTGTTTGTTTCTATCTCCCTATCTGTCTGTTTGTCTGTCTTCGTCTTTCTGCCTTCTATCTGTTAGTTTGTCTGTTTTTTTTTTTCTCTGTTTATTTGTTTGATTGTCTTCGTGTCTCTCTAAATATATCTGTTTATTTGCTGTCTTCGTGTCTCTCTTCTTATCTGTCCGTTTGTTTGTCTGTCTCCAGTGTCTCTCCCAGTCTATCTATTGGTTTGTATGTCTGTCTGACGCTATCTCGCTTTAATGCTATCTACATTCCTCTACTCTTTGACGTAACTGTTTTGTAAAATCTATATCATCATTATCAATGTTGATATCATCATTAGTATCATTATCATTATCAATAATACTATTATCATTATCATTATTATCATTGTTATGACCCGTAGTAATGGTAGTATCGTAATTTGTATCATCATTATCTTTATCATTTTTATCATCATTATTCATTAATATTCTTATTATTAATATTATCCTTATTGGTATCATTATTATCATCTTTATCATTACTATTATAGTTGTTATTATCATCATCATTATCATAATTAGTAGTAGAATCATCACTATCATATTATCATCATAATGAGATGAGTTTTTATAACCATGATATTAGTAATGACGAGGATATTCATAATGATTATCATTATCACTACTACAATTACTATCATTTTTATAGTTATCAATTGCATGCAATGATTCTAACTTAAGTAAACATTCCAATTTCAAGCTCCATTGATCTAGATTTGATAGTAAAAGAGAAAAGTTAGAAATGATAATCATAAAGGAGAAATATTCTTTGGGAATTTGGAAATATTTTGGTGACAATCGGATGAAAGAGGAGGAAGGAGGGAGAGAGGAGGAGGAAAGCAGAGGGAGAACGATGGAGGGAGAGAACGAGAGAGGTAGAATGGAAAGCTGGGAGGGGGAAGAGAGAGAGAGAGAGGAAGACAGAGATAGAGAGAGAGAGAAAGAGACGGAGAGAGAAAAAAAGAGAGACCGAGAGAGGGAAACAAAAAGAGAGAGAGAAAGAGAGAGAGAGAGAGAGAAAAAAAAGAGAGACGCGGAGAGAGAGAGAGAAAGACGGAGAGAGATAAACAGAGACGGAGAGAGAGAGAGAGACGGAGAGAGAAAAAAAAAGAGACCGAGAGAGAGAGAGAAAGAGAAAGAGAGAGACCGAGAGAGAGAGAAAGACGGAGAGAGAGAGTAAGAAGTGGATATATTAAAAATGGAAAAAAAATGTAAAAGTGAGGGAAGTGAAGAAAATAGATATCATAGAGTATGACATTTATAAAAACAAAAAGGAAAGAATTCTTTTTTCTCCTCCTATCTCCTTTTTTCTTTTCTTCCTCCTCCCCTTTTCTCCTCCATTTCCCTCCATCTCCTCCCTCCATCACCTCCTTTTTCTCCTCCTCCCCCTCCTTCCTCTTCCCCTTCCCCACCTATTTTATCCACCCCATCCTTCGCCCATTTCCATCGCATTCTCCTTTTCCTCTCCTTCTTTTCCTCCTTTGCCCTCCTTCTTCTTCCTCCACCTCTCCCTTTTTCTTCCCCTCCGCTTCCCCTTTGCTCCTCCATTTTCCTCCATCTCCTCCTTCCATAACCCCCTTTTATTTCTCCTCCCCCTCCTCCCCCCCTTTCCCCATCCCTTTCTCTACCCATTTTATCCACCTCCATCTTTCGCCCATTTTCATCACATATTCCCTCTCTCTCTCTCTCTCTCTCTCTCTCTCTCTCTCTCTCTCTCTCTCTCTCTCTCTCTCTCTCTCTCTCTCTCTCTCTCTCTCTCTCTCTCTCTCTCTCTCTCTCTCTCTCTCTCTCTCTCTCTCTCTCCCTCTCCCGTGGTTTTATCGACCGCGAGCCATTTTTCGATTATCGTCCGCGCAATTAGCCTACGTGATGAAGTCAATTCGCTTTAATTGTCGGCCGATTTCCCCCCCCGAGGGTGAACGCAGCAGAGACACTAAGCTTGCTAATCTTGTGCGTTGTTTTGGTGAAGTCTCTCTGTCATTTTAGTTCGTATTTGTGAATGTGTGCAATGTAAATAAATTGGACGACAAACACACTGATCACTATTATTCAAAATTTCAAGTTTAACTACTTCGAGTACTTAGTAGATTGATTTTATATTCTAACTAAAGATAAAATAAGCTGGATTCTGTTTATCTGGATAAGGATGATGTAATATATCTTCTCTCTCTTTTTAGGGAAAGGTGAGACATCACGCTTGATGATAAAGTGATAAATGATAAGTAATGATGAATAAACGCAGATGACGGTATACTGTATCTACGCTTCGTGCCATTCGCCTGATTCAAGGGACACAGTGTCATCCGTCTTACTGGTATGTAACTATAAAGACATTCTGATTATTAGTTGC